>CAUYLG010014842.1:0-96835 GCA_963573385.1 Cacajao melanocephalus | reverse complement strand
ACTCTTTCCCAACCCCCCCCACTTCCTATAAACACCCCCCCCCCCTGCGGGGTACCGGTACACCCAAACCAAAAAAAAAAAAAAAAAAAAAAAAAAAAAAGAAGTAACAGCCCCTCTGTCTGAACTCTGTCGCCTGTTCTTCCTTGGCAGTGTTACCCTGAACCTTCTATGGTGTTAGATACTCCTACTATAGTATGAGGTCAGTCTGGTATTAGAGTTACTTAAGAATAATCTCACTTTCTTTTCACTTCTGCCTCTAGAATGCACCAAGTTTATCCTTAGCTCAGTGCCCCTGTGTTCCCCACTCTTCCTGTTTCCAACACTCGACAGATTGTCACAGAGCTGCCACTTTCTCATCCTCCAGATTTTAACTCAAAAGTCACTTTTCAGAGAAGACCCCTCTTTCCTGGTCATCCTAGCTAAGGATGCCCACCACCCACCCCATTTTGTGGTCTTCAAAGCACTTGTCATTGTCTGAGATTATCTTATTCATTTGTGGTGTCAGTCCGGCTCTAGCAGGAAAATAAAGTCCACTTCAGGTAATTCAACAGAAAGGATTTAATATAGGCAATTAGTAGCAAGGTGCTAGAAGAGCAAACTGAAAAGGTGCACCCCAACTGCAGGAAAGCATCCTACCCTGAGTATTGGAGGAACCAAAGAGGAGGCAAGGAAATGATACTACCCAGGAAAGCTGGAATCACTGGGCCTGGTGAAGAAAGATGGACCATGAGATGGAGAGCAAGGGAGGAGATGCAGCCCCTGCCTGAGACATCACCTGAAGCAAAGAAAGGTGGTGGTGATGGGGGCAGAATCCTCTGACTTCTCCCTTCCTTTTACTCTTTCTAGTACATCCGTTGGAAAAACTTAGAGCCAGTTGGCAAGGGAGCCTAGTGTGTAAGGGAGGCCACCTGTGTGGTATCAGCTGGAACCAGGGAAGGCTAGGCAAAGATCTGAGAGCAGACAGGAAATGACTGGTACACTCATTCCCATGTTCAGTGTGTCTTCCACCAGAATGCAGGTTCATTTAGGGCAGGGTCTATTGTGTTTGCTCCTCAGTACCTAGAAATGTCTGCACTTGGGAGGCTTTCAAGAAATATTGACTGATTGAGGCTGATTCCTGCTTCTTGAGGAATGGAACATATTTGAACCTTTGTTTAGACAGCCATTAAATGTGGTTAAAAATAGTCACCCCACAGTTTGCTTGTGATGAGTAAATGAGAAAATGTGAGTACACATGCCTAAAATTATGGGCAGCACTTAATAAAGATTCCATAAAGTATTGTGGACTTCATGAACTCATCCATTTTTCAGTTGTACTTGGACATGGTAATCAGACCTAGACAGACAATAATTTCCTGTGGACTACATATGTCTCCTGATACTATAAAGTACAGTCATGTGCCACATAATGATGTTTCTATTAATGGCAGACCATGTATACCATGGTCCCATAAGATTATAACGGAGTTGAGAAATTCCTATCACCTACTGATGTCATAGATGTCATAATGTTGTAGTGCAATGCATGCCCTTTTCTTTGACTATATTTAGATATACAAATACCATTGTATTACAGTTGCCTACAGTATTCAGTACAGTAACATGCTGTACAGGTCTGCAGCCCAGGAACCACAGGCTATCCCATATAGCACAGGTGTGGAGGAAGCTATACCATCTAGGTTTGTGTAAATGCACTCTCTGGTGTTCCACATTGCCTAATGATGCATTTCACAAATGTATTCCTATTTTTAAGCCACACATGACTGTGGTTTAAAAAAAATCAGTGCTAACATTTTTTAGCAAGCCTCACCATTTATAATGTACCTTTACAGTAATAATCTCATTTGATTCTCTCTAAACATCCATGTGAATTGGGTAATAACAACTATTAATTATTGAGAGCTTATCCATGCCACATATTGTACTGTTCTAAATGTTTTGCACCTAGTAATCACCTTCATCTTCACAAGAACTCTGTAAAGTAGATGTTGCAGATCAGGAAACTGAGGCACAAAGAGCTCAAGGGGCTTGGAACTCAGAGCAGACACGATGGGCATGTTTGAGTTCTTCAAGGTAGCTCAGTGATGTGGGGGCAAGAGCAGGAATTCACCTACTTAACTCCTCTTTGACTCAAGCCAAACCTGCATGCCAGTGAGCACAGGCAATGGGCAGGTGAGAGAAACTGCATGCTTGCTAGCAGCTCCTGAAGAACAGGGGCAAGCCTGAAGCAGCTCTGGCACCTACATACAACACCCACCTCCACACACACACAGCAGAGGCCCAGGAAATGCCCGCTGGGCCAAGTAAACACCAGTACATTGCTGAGTGGGGCCTGGTGGGAGTTTTTTTCCACATGCCAGCATAAAGGGAACATTCACAGATGAAACAGTGACCTAGTCAGCCAGCAGGCCTCATTCTGGGGCTGCCCACATACACCTGAGGCAGCAAACAAGCACCTGAATGGTTTATGACTGCAAAGGCTTTGTGGAAACAGCAGGTGGTAATTCAGACAGGTCAAAAGTTTACACCTGAGAGTCCACATCTCTGGGATACTAAATAAAAGGTAACATCTTGGATTTGATTTTGGAACAGTAAAAGGACATGAGTGGAAACCCAAAAAAAGTCGCAGTTTAGCTAACAGTAATGTACTAGTGTGAACTTCTCAGTTGTGATGAATTGACTGTGGTTGTTTACTATTAACATGAGGGAAAATTGGGTGAAGGGTACACAGCAACTTTCTACCTTATCTGCAACTTTTTCTGAAAATCGGAAAATTATTCCAAAAGAAGTTTTATTTCACTAATTAAAAAATTCTCTGAAATGGAATTCCAACTTGATCACATACTATGTGAGTCATTTATACGCTTGTTTTTTTTTCTTTTTTTGAGACAGAGTTTTCCTCTCGTTGCCCAGGCTGGAGTGCAATGGTGTGATCTCAACTCACTGCAACCTCTGCCTCCCAGGTTCAAGTGATTCTTCCGCCTCAGCCTCCCAAGTAGCTGGGATTACAGGCATGTGCCACCATGCCTGACTAATTTTTTGTATTTTTAGTCGAGACGAGGTTTCTCCAAGTTGGTCAAGGTGGTCTTGAACTCCCAACCTCAGGTGATCTGCCTGCCTCAGCCTCCCAAAGTCCTGGGATTACAGGCATGAGCCACCACGCCCGGCCTACACTCTCTTCATGTGCATTACTTAGCTACTTCATCTGGAGCCACAAATATGGTGGTAGTAATGGTACCTGCCTCAGAGTTTGAACAGCGTTTAGCCTTGTCCAGCACAGCAAATACTCAATAGATGTTGGCTATTGTTATTTATTCACACAGTCTTCAAACTGCTGTCAGAGGTAGTTGTAGACATGGAGACCACTGTTCAGTTCCCTCTTCATGGAAGGACTTGTGGCCCAATTGCAGGGAGAAGTCTTGCCTGAGGTCTTGTGCTTCCTGGGACAGCCATACCTGCTGATCGAGTGATGGGGGCTGGCGGGTCGGGTATGAAGGCCCAGCCACTTCTGCCAGGTGTAAGACAGCTCTGCCAGGCAATGCTTGCTCCAGGTCTCCCTATGGCCTAGTGGAGGCTTATCAAGTCCTCATGGCAGTTGGCTTCTTCCTCCACCCAATTCCTTCACAGGTGTTGATCCCTAGCAAACACCCGAGTGTTTTCTTTCCAAGAACCTTATCTGCAGCAGTTGGTGCTGGGAGTAATCCAAGAAAGCAGGTGACTAGATGGAGCTTGGGAGCTGTGTTACTCATCTCTCAGCCAGCAAGGAGGACCCCAACCCCATGGCAGGTGGAATATAGAAAAGCCTGTGCACATAGTGGCTTCCCACCATGGTGAACTGGCTGGGGTGCTTGTGGCTGGAGTGTGCTGGCAGTCAATGAATGTACCAGGCACTTGAAGTTGGGGGTTGAGAGAGGGAATAGTAGCTATGAAAGTAACAGCACTGAATGGCCATTACTGAACACCATTGATGTCCCTACAGAAAGATAGTGAATAGCAAAAGGTTACTAACAAATAATAGAAAGCCAGAAATGGAAGCCAGAGGGCTTCTTTAATTGCATGCAAAGAAACTTTCATCTTCTACAAAAGGAAGTGGGGAAAGAGCCTAACTAGGAGAAGCCCAAGACTTAATAAAGTGGTTAACAACAAAGACAGTTAACTGCCCAAACAGGGCAAGCTTGTTATGCCAAGGTAAGGTCCCTGTTTGGAAAAACCTGGGATCCTCACCAATAGGATAGGGATATCTGGGTGGATGCCCATGAATATTTCAATTTCCCAGACTCCTCGGAACCAGAAACATGGCCCAGCTCTCTTTTTTTAGGGTTAACCCTCCGCATCCCTCAAGACAATATAGAGGCCCCTCTCTGCATAGCAACATGTGCTCCCATAGGGCCCACCTCTGTCTCACCTCCCCACTTTGGGATATCCTTTCAGAAATTCTTACCAGCCAGGCATGGTGGCTCATGCCTGTAATCCCAGCACTTTGGGAGGCCGAGGCGGGTGGATCACCTGAGGTTGGGGGTTCAACACCAGCCTGACTAACATGGAGAAACCCCGTCGCTACTAAAAATACAAAAAATTAGCTGGGCGTGGTGGCGCATGCCTGTAATCTCAGCTACTCAGGAGGCTGAGGCGTGAGAATCACTTGAATCTGGGAGGCAGAGGTTGTGATGAGCCAAGATTGTGCCATTGCACTCCACCCTGGGCAACAAGAGTGAAACTCTGTCTCCAAAAAAAAAAAAAAAAAAAATTCTTACCTACTCTGAGTCAATAATTTTTTCTTTGTTCTTTTCTTTCTTTTTTTTTTTTTTTTTGAGACAGGGTCTTATTCTGTCACCCAGGCTGGAGTACAGTGGCATGATCTCAGCTCACTACAACCTCCGCCTTCCAGGTTCAAGCGATTCTCCTGCCTCAGCCTTCCTAGTAGCTGGGATTACAGCCGCCCACCACTGAGCCCAGGTAATTTTTGCATTTTTATTAGAAACAGGGTTCCACCATGTTGGTCAGGCTGGTCTTGAACTCCTGACCTCAGGTGATCCACCTGCCTTGGCCTCTCAAAGTGCTGGGATTACAGGCTTGAGCCACTCTACCCGGCCTATAATTTTCATAGCCTATTTATGAATTTTTACAGTTTTACCTGTTACATTCAGGTCTTCAGTCAACCAAAGATAACTAACACATACACACACACACACACACACACACACAAAGATTTTTTTTTCAGATAGGAGCCAGTTTTCCAACTCCATTTATTAAATATTCCATCCTCTGCCCACTGATTCTTGATAACATGTCTATCACCTATCAAGATCTAGGATAATCATAGATTTGTTTTAGGATTTTCTAGTTCATGCCATTTGTTTGCTTTGTCATGTGCTGCTTTTTTGGCTCTGGCTTTGTAATATGTCTTAGTAACTGGTAAGAAGGTAGGTGTAAGTAATAATCATTACCACAGATGAAGATACTCAGGCTTGGAAAACCTGAGAAAGTTGTCTAAGATCACATTGCTAAGTGGCCAAAAGGGGATTTGAACTCAAATTTGAGTTATTTCAAAGACTGAGCTCTTTCCCCACCACCAGGCTATCTTCAGAGCTGGCTTTTTATCCCATGAATGAAAAAAGAACGGGATGGTGTTTTGATGGCATTAACTTCATGCTCCCAGCCTCAAGTTCCTTCCCAGAAGAAACCGATATTTCCTTTTGGAACCCATGAAACCACATTGTTGGCTTCCCTTGGGAGCACCCAGTGGTAGAAAGAACCAGTCCTGAGCTCAGGACCCAGAGAAATAACCCCCGCTTCAGTGAGCTTCCTGCTTCCTGTACTATGGTAGCAGGGAAGGGCTGGGAAGCCTCATAATTATATTTACCCTTTGAAAACAGATCTAAACACATCTGTCCTCTGCTAAAAACAAACATATAACACTACCCTACTCCAAGAAAAAAACAAAATCTGCAATGGTTCTCCGAGGAAGCAACTGGCTACAGACTTTTCTTGTTTTTGTTTCTTTTTAGCTAATACACCTCTTTTGCCTAGAATAGATTCATATGCAGAAGCCCCAAATGTAAAACATTAAAATGTAGCTTTAGAGACAAGTGGCCTGGAACCCCTCCTGTTGAGCCTCCTCCTTGTGCCTGGCATGCAGTGGTATTATGTAAAATATTTGTTGGCTTAATAAAGAAAGCTTTGGAGCCTGTCCATGGAACCCAGTTGATTATCAACTGACCCTGAGTTCAAGGCTGAGCCTCCAATATGGCATTTAAGCCCCTTGTAAATTTGGCTCTGTCCAAACTTAATCTCCCACCCTCTAGACCAATGTCTGAATCACACCAACAATCTCCTCATTCCCCACTTTGCTTTTTTTTTTTTTTTTTTTTGTATCTGTGCCTTTGCAAAAGCTGTTTCCTCAGCCTGGGATGCATTTCCTCTCACTTCTCCTGTTGCTCATCAGATTATTGAAGGATGACTATAAACATCTGCATTTTCTAGATGAGAAAACTGGGCTTACAGACATAGAATGACAATATCAACAGCCATGGTCAGAACCCATATCACTCTGCTGCAGAAATGTTGAAAATATATGACATGAAATTCACTGGTTAAGAAAAAAAAAGAAAAATGTTTTGAAAATAAAAGCCGTTCACTGGTTATTTTTTTCCATTGCGGTAGGGAAGCCTCAGGGAAGGCTTTATGGAGTCAATTATTAATCTGAGGCTTGAGACTCCTTGTCGCTGATTCATTTATTCAACCAAAATTTATTGAGCGCCTACTAAGTGCCAGGTAGTAAGGATATCCAGAAGGAAAAAACACAGGCCTGCCCTCCAGGAGTTCACACACTCTTGATGGAAAAAAAAAATCAGACAAAGGCAATGCTTTGTGTCGAGGGCAGGTATGACAGGAGAGTCCATGGAAGGCTCCTGGTCCAGTGGGGGGCGTGAGGGATGTCACAGGAGACTCCAGGTCCAATGTCGGGTGGTGAAGGGGTTCATGAGAGGCCCTTAGTCCAGTAAGAGGCTCATGGGAGGCCCCTGATCCAGTGGCTGGGGGTGTCACACAAAGCTTGGGGAAGAAGGAATATCTGGAATGAGGAATAAAGGCTGAGTGTAGAAGGCTGAATGGGAAAACCAGGGGAAGAAGTGTCCAGAGAGACCTTGGAGGAGAATGTACAAAGGTCTGGAGGCCAGCCCTCCTTCCCTGGGCCCTGAAACAGGCTAATAGACAGCCATTTGTAATGTGTGTGAGTTCAAAGCTAACCGAGAAATCTGTAAGGCCTAAGCCAGCTTTTCTGGGGTTACTGCAAATCCATCATTGCTCAAAGTTGCATTGTGTAGCCTGAGGTTAGAGCTTTATAAAGTCCTATAGAAAAGGATACAGGAGGTTGAAAGGCATTCCAGGCCACAAAAAAGAATGGCCTTTTGGAAAGATTCTTGGTTCACTTTTTCCCCAGACGCATCCATCCCCTGCCCAGGGGCTGCAGGGACCTCTGGCTTAAGAATGGTCAAGTGAGGGCCATTGCTCCAGCTGGAAGGTAGCACCTGGACTAGCTCAGAGCCAGACAGAGGAGACAGGGAGCTTCAGGTGGTGTCACAGGCCACACAGGGGATCCTGCCATGACCTATGCATGCCTCACAGAGGGCTTTCTGCTTGCATGAGTTGTCTTTGTTTGGATGGCTTTTGAAGGTGAAACGTTGATTATTCTATTTGGATGGCTTTTGAAGGTGAAACATTGATTATTCTAAAGGGACAGACTTCCCTATCCCTACTCCGCTGCATTTACAGTCAAATAAATTTGAAAAAGAAAATATCCACTCATCTGACTCCAGATCCTATCAGTTTTCCCTCCAGCCATGACTAAAGAGGGCAAAAGTCCAAGCCATCTCAGATACCTGAAGAAAATCCCACTGTCCCCCCAATCCTTGTATTTGTATAGACCAAAAAAAAAAAATTGGTCTAAATGGGTCTCAGAGGAGTCCTGGAGCCAGGTGAGTCCCCATCTTCCATCAGCTAGGTTCTAGTTATAAGAATTTGGGCACACAGCTCACCCTCTCTAAACCTCAATTTCCTCCTCTGCATGACACTTCTTAGAATTACATGAGTCAATGCAGATAGAGCTCTCGATACCTGCAGTTACAGGGGGTTAGTTCTCTTCCTCCTTCCCCTGTAGTCTGGGCAATAGAGGCAAGTTATGAGCTGGGTCTGCAGACCAGCGTCTTCCCTTCCTCCTCCCACCCGATTTCCCACAGCTTTTCAGCCACCCAAGGATACTGGGTCTTCCGGACTTTGGGCTCCTCCCCTGAAACTACATGGCTCTCCCTCACCACAAGGGGGCATGCTGGTGCATGGCAGACAGCATTTGCCCTCCAGGTGTCCATTCTGTTGCAGGTCAGGTCCTGGCTTTTTTCCCATCACTCACTTGAACTTTCCGTGTTACTTCCCCCCACCCTACAATGTGAGACCTCCCTCCTCTCCCACCCTATCTCCTTCAAAGACTTCAAGCACACTTCCTTCTAGTTCCCTTGTTAGCTGTAGGTGCTGAGCTCCCACTACTGCTGATGGGGCCAGTTTTGCATTTACCTTTGAGACCAATGTCCATGAAACAAATATGTAAATCAATAGTTACGGTCAGATACGCACAGTTTGTGTGCCACATGTTCAGGGAGTGGAACAAGGGAACAATCCTCTGCTGGCTCTGGGGCAGGAAAGCCTTCACAGAGCCTGTAACGCTGAAGTGGGTTTTAAATGTTGAGTAGAAGGCCAAATGAGAAGAGGAATAGGGGAGAGTTTCTGGGCAGAGCACACCAGAGTGTAAATGCATAGAGGGGCGGAAAAGGCCAGGGTAACAAAGCCCTGTTGAATGTAGTGGGGTGGGAGAAAGACCAGGAGATAGTTTATAAGGGACGCTGAAAGCCAAGCAGGGAGTTGAGAGTTTGTTTTCCTGAAAGCAGGAATGGAGAGCAATATGGCAGAGAAGAATCACACAAGCACCAGGCATCTGAGCTCCCAACCGTGCCTCCAGAAGACAAGAGGGGAACTCTTCACCAGTGCCCCAGTGGCCTTCCCAGGCACTCTTTTCTGAGTCATGTAACACATCTAACAGAGAAACCTAGTACCCAACACGGCAGTTCTCAAGCTTTTTGGTCTTATGCCCTTTCCTTCTCTTATTTGAGACCGAGTCTTGCTCTGTCACACAGGGTGGAGTGCAATGGCATGATCTTGGCTCACTGCAAACTCTGCCTCCCAGGTTCAAGTGATTCTCCTGCCTCAGCCTCCTGAGTAGCTGGGACTACAGCATGTCCCACCACACCCAGATTATTTTTGTATTTTCAGTAGAGGAGGGGTTTCACCATGTTGGCCAGGCTGGTCTCTAACTCTTGACCTCAGGTGATCCACCCGCCTTGGCCTCCCAAAGTGCTGGGATTATAGGTGTGAACCACAGCAACCAGCCGCTGGAAGAGTTTTTTTGTTCATTTGGGTTTCATCTATCAATATTTACTTGATTAGTCATTAAAACAAAAATGTCAAAAATATTTAATTCATTTAAAATAAATTCATTACATGGCAAGATTTCTTTAAAAGCATCTTTTTATGAAAAATAACTACCTTCAAAAAATTAGTGAGAATGTCATTGGATTTGATTTTTGCAAATTTCTGTTGTCGTTTAATAGAAGACAGCTGAGTTCTCACATCTGCTTCTTCACTCAGTCTGTTGTGATGTCACATGTTGTGTACCCTTTGGGAAACTCCAAAATATACTTACGAGAGAGTGAGGGCCAGGCGCGGTGGCTCACGCCTGTAATCCCAGAACTTTGGGAGGCTGAGGCGGGCAGATCACTTGAGGCCAAAAGTTCAAGACCCCCAGTCTGGCAAACATGGCGAAACCCTGTCTCTCTTAAAAAAGGAGAGAGACAGAGAAAGAGAGAGAGGAGAAAGGGAGGGAGGGGGAGAGGGAGAGCGAGAGAGAATGAAAACTCAGGGAGAGTTTTAGTGTTTTGTTTTTTCTGAGATGGAGTTTCATTCTTGTTGCCCAGGCTGGAGTACAATGGTAGGATCTTGGCTCACTGCAACCTCCGCCTCCCAGGTTCAAGCGATTCTCCTGCCTTAGCCTCCCAAGTAGCTGGGATTACAGGTGTACACCACCACACCATGCTAATTTTGTATTTTTAGAGGAGACAGGATTTCTCCATGTTGGTCACACTGGTCTCAAACTTCCGACCTCAGGTAATCTGCTCACCTCAGCTTCCCAAAGTGTTGGGATTACAGATGTGAGCCACCATGCCCAACCTAGTGTTTTTATGAAAACAATCTTGACACTTGTAATTACAGCAGTTTTCGGAGGCCGAGACAGGCAGATCACTTGAGGTCAGGAGTTCAAGACCAGCCTGACCAACATGGTGAAACCCCATTTCTACTAAAAAATAAAAAATAAAAAAAATTAGCCAGGTGTGGTGGTAGGCACCTGTAATTGCAGCTACTTGGGAGATTGAGGCAGGAGAATTGCTTGAACTCAGAAGGCAGAGGTTGCTGTGAGCTGAGATCATGTCACTCTAGCCTGGGCAACAGAGCGAGACTCCAACTCATAAAAAAAAAGGTTTGATTTCATAGGCCCCTGCCTCCCCCAGCTCCTAAAAATAGTCCTCATACTGTATGTTAAGAACTGCTGGTCTAGCAATAACCAGGCAAATCACCAGTGGAACAAATAACTGTCAAAACAGCAAAGAGAGGAAGACAGGAAGAAATCACAGGCAGGATAGAGACTGGCTCAGGGAATGTGAAGGGTCAGGGGCTGCAGGGAGGCAGTGTCGCCTTGGGTGACTTCGGAACCAATCAACTTAGGTTTGCCACCTGGCTCTGCCACTTGGTAGCTGCGTAGCTCTTCCCTGACTGACCTCAGTTACCCCATTTGTAAAACGGCAAAAGTGTGTCATATGAGTAAAGCATTAGCACAGGATGAGACACTGGATTTGTAAATGATTGCTCCATTTTCTTGGTCCAGAATAGAACTTTATAAAAATAGCAGTATTTGTTTAGCAGGCTGCTTTTGCTTCTGTAACATGGGTCAGACATGACACCTAAATGTATAGACACCTTGAAAAGTCTGGTGTATTAGCAGGGTTACTTAGTCTAAAGGCACAGTGTGATGTGGCTGCCAAGCCAGCAAGACTAAATTTAGGCTGCATTAATAGAGGTATTATGCACCGAACAAGGGAGGTGAGGGCTCCCCTGTAGTTCATATTGCTCAGCCCTTCCTGAAGTACTGGGTTCATCTGAATGGGGAAGGACTGAATACACTCATTCCAACTGAGGGATTTTTTCAGCTTAAGACTTGGCCAGAGGGTGGGACGTGGTCAGAGAGAATGCAGTCACTCTTCTCAAAGACCTAAAGGACTGACACAGGAAAGGGTGGTTAAATTGGCTCAGGGTGAGCCCCAGAAGTGAACTAGAGCCTGAGGATAGCCTGGTTAGAGAGGAAGATCAGGGATCCCAACGTAGCGACCCTTCAACCACTGCAGTGTCTGAAATCTAAGAGGTCTGAGCTGGAGGGAGCGCCTGTGGTTGTTGGAAGTGTGCATGTGGAGGCTGGAAGTCACGCGTGCGGGAGGCACTGCACTCAATCATGGGGGTCACCCTCAAGCCTTTCCCAATTCTGAGTTCCTGTGCCTCTGGAAGAGCAGCAAGATGGTCAGAGGAAATCAAAAGAAAACATTGAGAAGAAACAGTCCCTCGAGATGGGGAGAAGGAGCGGTGGGCATTTTGTCTGGCAGGTTTGCCTGGCTCTCTGCCAACGTTGATCTGGAGGTTGGATGTAGCTGCCAATCCTGTGGCCTAGAAACAGACAGGAGAGAACACGGCATTACTCAGAAACAGGTCGTAAAAATAAAAACTTTCTGTTCCCCAAATGCCAAATGCTTGGGGTGTGCTGCCCAGCTGAGTGGAATGCCCACTGGCTGCTTGGGAACACTGAGCCGATCACAGTGAGGCAGGGAAGGCAACGGCACCCTGAGATCAAAGAGGCTCACCCCACACACGCAGCAACATGCTCTTTGTGGGAGAAAGGCAAAGAGAACTTCTCTTCCAAGACAGTCTTTGATTGCAGGGTAGGCAGTTGGCACCCACATCAAATAACAAACCTGGCCTTTGTCAAGATACTCAATCCACTCTCTCACTTGATCTCCACCAGCAACCTGGGGCAGGCGTCCACGGCTCTATTTTGCAGATGAGAAAAACAGAGCAGAGGGAGAGTGACTTGGCTGAGGCCACCCAGCTGATGTGGCTGTGAAGAAAACAATGGGGAACCGATGGACTCCAGGTTCCAACCCAGGCCCTCAGACCCGGCCTCCGCAAAGGCTTTCTGGGAGTGCCGCTGTCAGTGTGCTCTCCAACTAAGTCTCAGATGGACACCCATTGGGAACTAATCAGTAGAACCCTGCAGTCTCCACCACTAGCCAGCTCACTGCATTATGTGTCAAGACTTTCTGAACCTGGTGGAAAGCTCCCTGGAGCTGAGGAACGAAAAACAGAGCTGCCTTTGAGGCACCGTTCATTGACTATCTTCTTGGGCCACTTTCAGAGCCAAAGGGGTTCTGGCGAAGGTAAAGAGGGAGCTTAGGGCCACAGGAAAGATGACAAAAGGCATCTCAACTATTGTTCACTGTCTTTCCATCCAGTGTTGCCTCAGCATCTCCTTTGGTCCAGCCCTTCACCTGGTTTTGGGGATACAGAGATGAAAGGCACAGCCCTGAATTTTGAAGAGCTCACCAGTTTTCTCTTGTTCAGTACCTACAGTGACACACCAAATGCAGACAATCCCAGTTCAGGGTTTTCACCTTTACGGCAGATACTTATAAGCAGCTGAGGGAACCCAGGAGTTCCCTGGCCCAAATTAGAGGGGAAAAGGGGGTCATGGGAAGTCTTTCTGGAAGAGAGGCCATATTTTGCATAAAGAAAAATTAGCAAGATAAAGGACATGGAAAAATTCCAAACCACAGGCTCACCCACGGCGATTGTTCCTTGTTCAGGGGATGCATGCATCAGAGCAGCAACGCGTCCCAGGACAGAGAGGACACCATGCCAGGGTGGGGCTGCATTTCCTCCTAAACTCCACCACTCTCTCTCACCACCACAGGCACCTAAAACACACAGGTCCTAAACTCCAAGTAGGAGGTAATCTTCCAGTGGAACAGCAACTGGAGCAGAACAAATAAGGCCCTTTCTTTCCCATGCAACGGTGCTTTCCTGGAAGCTCCATCATAGGAGCACCATACCAGGAAATCATTTAAACACATTTCACTTCCATTTCCAAGTCCACTTCAAATACAAATGCCCCGGCTGTGCAGGAAAGTGGCCGAGCTGAGTGGCAGCTCAGCAGAAGAAAGGCAGCAGAATGCTGCAGGGCTCTGGTTACCTTCAGTGAAGGAGAAATTGTATCAAGGATACTGGGTGCCAAGTTTCTCACTGTCCTGGAAGGAGTTAGAAATATGGGAAGGCAGTAGAATGAACCTTACAGCATTTTTTTTTTTTCTTTTGAGACAGGGTCTCCCTCTGTCACCCAGGCTGGAGTGCAGTGGTGAGACCTCGGCTCACTGCAGCCTCAACCTCCTGAGCTCAAGTGATCCTCACCGCAGCAGCCCAAGTAGCTGGGACTACAGGCATGCACCACCACGCCTGGTTAATTTTTGTATTTTTTCGTAAAGACAGGGTTTTACACCACGTTGTCCAGGCTGGCCTCAAACTCCTAGACTCCAGTGATCCACCCACCTTGGCCTCTTGAAGTGCTGGGATTACAGGCGTCAGTCACCATGCCCAGCCTGAACCTTACAGCACTGGATCAGAATTAATGGTACGAGTGAACTCTGTTTTCAGTACCTATGTATATATCAAATGTAAATGTAAGTATGTATCTACCATGTGTCCACTTAGATGGCTTGAGAGATGTGAGATTCTAATAGCAGTAAGCATGCCTAGGACAAGGGTTTGCTTTCTAAATACAATCTACATTAAGGGGAGCTAGAGCTCCTTGATAAATGGCTGATTCCAGTACTAAGGCACAGGAGGTGAAAGAGCCTGGAATACATTACTGTGCCAGAAAGTAGGGACATATTCAGAGGGTAATGGCATGTCAGAACATAGAAGCTAGCCTTCAAAAGACACAATTAGCCAGGCGCGGTGGCTCATGCCTGTAATCCCAGCACTGTGGGAGGCCAAGGCAGGCAGATCACTTGAGCTCAGGAGTTTGAGACCAGCCTGGCCAGCACGGTGAAACCCCGTCTCTACTAACACACACACACACACACACACACACAGAACCCGGAACAATTCCAACATCAAAGTAATGATAGTAAGGGATTATACACCATTGAATAAAATAGGAATCCAAGTCCATACAGATAGAAATAATGAGGAAAACAGTAAGAATACATGACTAATAAATGTAGAAGGAATTTGAAAATCACCATTTGGAATCCATTACAGTAATAATTCAGGCAAGAATAAATACTAAAATGAATGGGCCAAATTTTGATGAGAAACACGACATTTACAAAGGCTCAAAATATCTCCCTATAAAATATCCAATACAAAGGGACAAAGAGTAAATTTCCATTGAAGGCTGGCAGACATTACCTATGATGGGACACATTGACACCCTGTGTCACTTTATGGGGTGTGGCGAAGGGCACAACAGCACTTCTGTGTTTCCTCTGAACACACATATCAAGTGTAGTAATGAGGAAACACCAAACATACATTGAGAGACATTTTATAAGACAATTGTCCTACAGTCTTCAAAAAATGTTAAGGTCATAAAGATCAAGGAGGGACTGAGTGAACTGAAGATTCATTAAATGCAGTTAAAACGCAGCATATTAACCTGGATCAGGCCCTTTCACTTGCAGGACAATGTTGGCATAGTGTACAATTTTAAAAAGTTCTCTAAGGTGGTGGTGGGGTATGTGGGAGCTCTCTGTGCTGTTCCTGCAACTCTTCTGCAAGTTGGAAAACTGCCAATGCTCTTTGCAAAAATGAAAACATGGTATAAACATGATAAAACCATCTTGAGTCACAACAGTTAAAGATATGGCTGAAAATATTTTACAGTTAAGTAGTAACAAATTGGTTTTAAAAAAGTTTAACTGCAATTACCTTAGAACTGAAGACAATATAAAAATGATAGTCAAAACGCTTAGGCAGAAGCAGGCCTAATTGACAATTTCTGTACAAAAAATAACAAATGCTATTCTAAGACATAGTCCCACCAGCAATTCATTCTCAACAAATTTTCAAGCAATACATTGGGCTCGAATCTGCTATTGTGTGCAAACAAAACCCATATGGCTTGTATGATCGTGCAGCCAAACAAAAGCAGTTTTCAAACAATTTTGGACTTACAGAGGTGGGAGCTGTCAACATCCAAATCCAGTATCCATAGCAAACATTCCATGAGCCTCAAGGTGGCAACTCAATTGGCAGTTCCAGTCCTGGTCAGCACACTGAACTGTGGAGGGCCATTTATAGCTAAGAAGCCTGTGATGGT
This sequence comes from Cacajao melanocephalus, assembly GCA_963573385.1. Classification (NCBI taxonomy): domain Eukaryota; kingdom Metazoa; phylum Chordata; class Mammalia; order Primates; family Pitheciidae; genus Cacajao; species Cacajao melanocephalus. The sequence goes on along the minus strand of CAUYLG010014842.1, from coordinate 81,312 downwards.
TCTGTGTCAACCTGACTGGGTGAAGGAACACCCAGATAGCTGGCAAAATGGTATTTCTGGTGTGTCTGTGAGGGTGTTTCCAGAAGAGTTTAGCATTTCAATCAGTAGACCAGAGTATCTACTGGATGATGCCCACCCTCACCAATGCATGTGGGTGTCATCCATTCTGTTGAAGGCCCAAACAAAAAAGCAGAGGAAGGGCAAATTTGCTCAAGTTGAAACATCCACCTTCTCCTGTGCTAGGTATGGGCATTTCACCAGTGCACTCGACCCCACCCTTGGCTTTCTCAGGCCTCTGATCTTGGACTCAACTACACCAGTGCCGTTCCGGCTTCTCCAGCTTGCAGACAGCATACTGTGGGGGACTGCTAGGTTCTCCATCATCAGATGAGTCAATTTCCATAATAAATCTCCTTTTCTGTTTTTCTAGAAAACCCTGACTTATGCAAAGCTGATCTAGAGAGCTAACAGAAGTATAGACAGAGCTTCCTGATCTTTTCATCATGGCACACAATACTTGTAAAACAAAACAGATGAGGTTGCTTAGGGTTAGAGCCCAGGTTCCCCAGCTGCCTTGAAGGCGACCTCATGGGCTGAGGAAAATCACTATCTTTAAACATCTGTACCTACTGCAAGCTTAGTTAGTAAGCTCTGCAATAGGAAGATGAGGAGTGCATAAATCAAAGGCAACAAGAATGGAAAATTAAGTTTGACTAAGACATGAGACAGAAGTCCGGGATGACTGTTTTCTAGTTTGTGCTCATGGAAGACAAGTTAGATCTGTAAAGGATCCATTACTATTAAGGTGGCCTCTGTCACAGTACATCAAGCTCAACGGCAGAGACCATTTTGGTATCTGCAGCACCATACCACACATGAAGCAAATCTGTCATTGGTTTCTTTGGTCCTCCCAGCCTCCTCTCCACAGTGAAAAGCCTACATGATGGACCACTTTCCAAATGTAACTTCACCACCACACTAAAGGCTCTTTACAACCAGCTTGTTAACTGTTCTTGCAGTTTCCCAAATGTTACTGACAGTACTGCATTTTCCCCACCAAGTCCAAGCCTCACTCAGTCTCATCACTCCCCTTTCCATCCTCCCATACACAAAGTATGCAGTTCTGGAAGATCTCCCCCCACCCCACCAAAACAAGTCCAATTGCTCTAATTTCTCCTACCAGGGTTCCAACCACTCTCTTCTTCCAGCTGCAGTTAAGATGCTTCCTCCAGTTGCCCCAACTCCATTCCCAAGGCGTAAAGATTTCCAGATGCATTCACCTGGCTTTTCTTTTCTGATTGACTGGTCATAATACTATGCAAGGCGCTTCTGACAGTGTGGTGATGAACTTCATTATCTTATTGTAAGGATAAGAAACACTGTAGCAACAGTCAAGAGTAACTTGGACACCACTGGGTCAGTACATCAGGCTCACAATGTTCCTTTTGTGAGTGGGTAATAGGGGTGATACCACTCCTCTGGAAAGAGCCTACAACGGTCACATGGAAGCTGAACTAAAGCTAAGAACTGAACTCAAGAGTCCAGAATATTAGGAGAGAAATAAAACGCATCATGTAATTTAGGGTGGACTAGTCAGTTTTGAACAGGGGCACCAAACTTTTGCTGTAAAGGGCCAGTGATTACGCTTTGCAGGGCACATAGTCTGCTGCAGCTATCCAAAAGCAAACCTTTGGAGCATAAAAGTAGCTATAGACAATATATAAACAAATAAGCATGGCTGTGTTTCAATACAACTTTACACTGAAATGTACATTGAAACTTTCAGGTCATAAAAAACATATACAATTGAAACCATTTAAAAATGTAAAAGACCACTTTTAGTTCACGGACCACACAACAGGTATAAGCCAGATTTAGCTCATGAAGCTGTAGTTTGCCAGGCCTTGGCTTAGGGGTGAAAAATGGGGAAAATGGACAGAGACCAACTGTGAACTTCATGGCTACAGAATCCACCGGCAGTGACTGGGTCAGGAACATCCCATTCCCTGCAACTGCTTACTTTCAGTAGAACATTTTGCAGCAGCCTTTTGCTGGCTGCTTAAACAAGTAGTATGGAACAATGGAAATTTTACGCATTCCCTAAAAGCCCACACTAAACTTAACTGACATCCCATCAAGTATCCCATCTTTTTGTTGGCTGAGAAAAGAACCAGGAGACCCAATAAAGTCAATCTAGTGCCTGGGCCTTCTATATGCTACACTCACCAACTACTGAAGAAAAAAGAAGTATCAGCGACAGAAGCACTGTCAACTTTCAAGCTGATTCTCTGTGACAGAATCATTTAAAAAATGAGAAATGCAATGTTGGATGTATTGAAAATATTTTATAATCAAGTCTCCAGAATCCTAGCCATCCAGTACAGGAAAAAATTATATTGGAACACTTCAGTATTTTTAAACAATGAAAAAAATATTTGACTAGAGGATGGCATAAGGAATTTACACATACAAACTTAGGCTTCCTCGTATTTCCCCAGAGCAACTAAACAATAAAAGTATTTCAAGAAATCACAGTATACCTCAAATGCAAAATTCCAAAGTCAAATAGCCACTTACATTAAGAGATTTACCAAAACGGTTTGTAAATTAAACAATAACAGCAAAAGGCACAACAAGCCTATTTCTTTTATGGTGTCTCGGCTGATTCAAGAAGCAGATAAACAAGGTACTGTAAGGAACAATCAAAACTTGGCCTGAGCTGTCTTCTGATAATTATTAATCCTAGTATGTGCAGATTTGTTGTCCAAGGACAAAAGCTCCATGGCACCTTCTGGGGTCACTTTCCAAGGAAGAGGTTGTTTTTTTTCCTTTCCAGTTTTCACTATGCTCTGAGTAGACAGAGTATGTCATAAAATAAATGACAGTATTCCATTATCCGACCAGAAATGCCACCTCTTTTCTCAACTCATTGCTCTGCTTTGAAAGATGAACATATTTACAAATTCTCATTTTATTCTCCTGGGAAATTACGCATGATCCATTATAAAACATACAGGTAATATAAAATCCAAAAGCCTGTCATGTTTACGGCAGTGGTGTGATTTCGGCTCACGGCAATCTTCACTTCCTGGGTTCAAGCAATTTTCATGTCTCCACCTCCCAAGTGGCTGGTACCACAGTTGGGCACCACCATGCCCGGCTAATTTTTGTATTTTTAGTATTAGATAGCGTTTCATCATGATGGTCAGGCTGGTCTCGAACTCCTGGCCTCAAGTGATCTGCCCGTCTTGACCTCCCAAAGTGCTAGGATTACAGGCATGAGCCACGGTGCCCAGCCAGTTTCATTTATTTTCACAATAGGTTATGAGTGCATGATGTAAATGCTTAAAAATCGTCACCAACCTGTGCTAAAGATATTGAGGAATTATATAGAGAGAAATCTGTACAAATTCATCTTCTTACTCAGTATCAGATGGTTGAAAAAAAAAAAAAGAAAAAACAAAAACAACCCAAATTATTTCTTTAAATACTCTTATTTATACTCAGGAAAACAGATTTGAAAAACTGAACAAGTAGACATCTGCCCCGTTTATGATCAAATAACAATGCCAATGAAGGAGACTGCAAAGAAAAAACTGAGATGAAAAAATCCAAATAAAAGCCAACACTGCTATTAAGATTTTTCTTTTAATATGCCATGAGATATCTTGATTGTATATTTTCCAAAGTACTTTCCAGCCACAGCTCCCAGCTCTTCCAAAAGATTTTGCCAGTCTTTCCAATGCAATAAAAGATGCTGGATTATAGTTTTGTCTACCATCTCTTTTTGAAAGCAGTATACTAATAATTTTAATGGTAATACACTCTTATCTAATAAAGAAACACATTTACAAATATCAGAAACCCAGTTTTGAAACACTTGCATTAATTTTGAACTGAATCAGCATTTTGTGGGTTTTTTTAAAAGGCAGCAGTTTGACTCACGACTTGCTGATAAACACATTTCTGCTGAGGGAAGGGGAAAAGACAGGGAGAGTAAATGCTGCATTTCTCCATTGGCCCCAAAAGTGCTAATTTCACAAAGGGATACATCAAAAGCAAACATGCAATGGTTGTTTTAAAACTTTTACTGCAATATAACAATGAAGTAAACAGTAATTAGACACCTACCAATTTGTCCCCAAAACAAAACAAAACAAATGTAAACAAGAAAATAACTCTGCCTATACTTGTACAGCTTCTCAAATCATGTTAGAAGGGTCTCACATTCAATGATCAAGAAATTTTAAAATAGCAGTAATTATTTTCATTTTAAGAAAAGGTTCCCTTTCTCCCCTCCCACCCCAAGTATTTAACATGAAAGAATGGGCTTCCTTACACATTAATTTTATACTTATTTTTGAAGCAGCAACAATTAACCATCAATAATTTGGCATTTCTGTTTACAGTCGCTACAAAAATTTTTTAAATTTCACAAAGCCATTATCCAGTGTTGCCATGAAACAGACTGTAAATCCTAGGTAGCTAAGATTCTTTCTGAAACCAATGTTAAGTCAAAGAAATATAAAGCAGGGCATTACACTAAGTTTCTTGATCTAGTACACTAAAAAGAGTGAAACCTAGGAAAAGTCACCTACTGTTTTACAGAAGAAATAAAGACTTGCAAAAGCTGCTTTTTGGTTGTATAGTATTTTACACACTGTGTGGAGTTGCGGCATCTGCTAACTGAAGCAGACATGCACTGTATTTATCCCTGCCCTATATCCTAGATCCCTCCCTCCCCACCCCCAACAATCTACTACCTTATACCAAGTATTGTGGATATGAGCCCAAGTCATCCCAGACAATCCAGTGAACAAGTTAGTGTAATGCACTGGTGTGAAGTGTGAGATATAAAAAAGTCCCTTTCAATCTTCATCAAAGTTCTGCTGTAGAAGAAAATTGGCAGCCAAATTTTCATTCTTCTCACAAGCAAAATATGCTTGGATCACAAGTCCTTCAGGAAATCCTAATGCCTTTAACTGGAAGAAAAAGGGAAAAAATATATAAGTCCAACACACCAATTATGGCACATTTAATTTTATCCAGATCATTACTCAAAAACATACTGCACCAAAGAAAGCTCTTGAGAATTTTACATGAATTCATCTCTATCTGAATATGGATTTATTGCCCAACCCAAGGGGTTAAATGGAATCTAGATCCTTTCCTTTACTGATCACATAAAAAAAATCTTTGTTTCTAGTTAAAGCTTAACAGATACTATGCTAATATTCTTTGGCCTAATTAAAAATTAGTTGCTAATTCCTATGGTTTAAAAATTAATGACCCCACAGAAATATGTAAATCAAATGGCTTCTAGTATATGAAGAGTGAAGATACGGATGACAGTACCTGGAATATAGTTTAACCACCTCACCTAATTATTTGTACAGTAAAAGCAAGTACGTTTTATTTATTAATGCCAATTCATGTCTTTCATTTGGATCAAACATCAATCTCCTTGCTTTATTCAACATTCCATACTAGAAAAACAGGTGACCAATTATTAGTAATACATGGTACATTTTGAAGACAGTGTTCTATTTTGATCTGCTTAACAGTTACAGTATTTTAAATGGTGATACCAGCTACTTAATTTCATTTTCCTAGTCTATTAAAAATCACTCGTGACAACACTCATTGCCTTTAAAAACTCAGCTAAATGTCACCCTCCTCAATTGTCTTAATCACCTTGTGTTAGATCAGGGTTCCCAAACCCCCAGGCCACAGACTGGCACTGGCCATTGGCCTGTTAGGAACTGGGCTGCACAGGAGGAGGTGAGAGTGGGCAAGCAAGTGAAGCTTCATCTTATTTACAGCCACTCCCCATTACTCCCATTATCACTCCTGAGCTCCATCTCCTGTCAGATCAGCAGCGGCATTAGATTCTCATAGGAGCATGAACCCTACTGCAAACTGTGCATGTGAGGGATCTAGGCTGTGTGCTCTGTATGATAACCTAACGAATGCCTGATTATACGAGGTGGAACAGTTTCGATCCCAAAACCACCATCCACTCCACCTCTATTGGGAGAAAAAATGGTCTTCCACAAAACTGGTCCCTGGTACCAAAAAGGTTGAGGACTACTGTGTTAGATTATATTCAGAAATGACCCTTAAAATCTGAGCAAAAATCCCAATTCATTATGAATATTGATCTATGAAAGGAGAAGAAACTAAAAAATGAGTTATCTGGGTTTTATCCAGATTAAAGCTAGAATAGGTGAAGTGAAAGACAGGGTACAATCCAACTGCCTGCTTCTACAAAACACAGTTTAGATTCAAAGACACAAATAGGTTGAAAGTAAAATGACAGAAAAAGATATATACCATGCAAATGGTAACCAAAAAAGAGCTGGAATGGCTACACAGATGAAACAGATTTAAAATAAAAATTGTTACCATAGATCAAAAGACATTTTATAATAAAGGATCAGGAAGACACAACAATTATCAACATATATAACAGAGCTGCAAAATACATAAAAACTGAAATTAAAGGAAGAAACTGGCAATTAATAGTTGGAGATCTCTATATCCCCACCTTCAATAACAGATAAAACAGCTAAGGAAGACGACTTGACTATAAACCAGTTAGATCTGTATTTATAGACCACTTAATGAGAACTATATTATATTCTTCTTCAGTATACATAAAACATTCTTCAGAAATACCATTAAGAACCTCAGTAAGCTGAAAAGTACTGAAAGTATGTTCTCTGATCATAATGGAATGAACTTAGAAAGCAAAAGAAGAAAATGTGGGAAATTCATAAACTTGTGGAACTTAACACAATCTTTAGAAACCAAAGGGAAAATCAAAAAATATTTTGAGATAAAAGAAAGCAAACACACATCATACTAAAACTTATGGGATGCTGCTATAGCATAAACGCAGAAAGAACATTATAGCTGTAAACATCTGTGCTAACAAAGACAGATAATAATCTAATTTTAAACTAAAACTAAACAAAGATAAACCAAACTAAACCTAACCTAAAAAAGGAAGAAGAGAAAAAGTAAAAATTGGAGAGACCTAAGAAACAAAACCAAAAGTTGTTACTTTTATTATTAAAAAAAAAAAAAAATCAACAAAATCGAAAAACCTTTAGTTAAACTGGGAAAAAAACAAAAATCTTAGGACTCAAATTACTAAAATCGGGAATAAATGCAGGGACATTACTACTTTATCAAAAGAATAAAATGATTATAAGGAAATACATACAATTGCATGCCAACAAATTAGATAACTCAGATAAAACAGACAAATTCCAAGGCAAAAACCACCAAAACTGACTCTAAAAGACATAGAAAAATGGAACAGACCAGTAACAAGTGACTGAATCAATAATCACAAAACTTCCCAAAAAGCAAAGCCCACACTCAGATTTCTGATGAATTCTATCAACTGTTCAGAGAATTAACACCAATTTTTAATAAATACTTCCAGATAACAGAAGAGAATAATTCTCAACTCACTCTAGGAGGCCAGTATTACCCAGATTCCAAAATCAGACAAAGATATCACAAAAAAGACTACAGATCAATATTACTTATGAACAGATGTAAAAATCCTCAACAAAATATTAGCAGGCTAAATCCAGCAACATATAAAAAGGATTACACATTGTGACCAGTAAAATTTATCCTAGAAATGCAAGGTTGGTTCAATATACAAAAACCAATCAATGTAATAAAGCATATTAAAGGACAAAAACCACATGATCATCTTAGTAAAGAAAAACATTTGACAAAATCCAACACCTGTTTGTGATGAACACACTGAATAAACTAGGAACAGAAGGGACTTTCTTCAACCTGATAAAGGGCATCCATAAAAAACCTACAGATAACATCATACTTAGTGATGAAAGACTGAATGCTTTCCCCTAAAATCAAGAACCAGATAAGGATGTTGGCTCTTGCTAGTCTAATAATATACTGGAGGCTTTAGATAGGGCAATTAGACAAGAAAAAGAAATAAAAGGTGTCCATATTGGAAAAGAAGTAAAACTGTCTCTATTTGCAGATGACATGATCTTGTATATGGAAAATCCTAATGAACATAGACACACAGTACTTAATGGATAAATAAGAGTTCAAGAAGATTTTAAGACAAAAGATCAATATACAAAAGTACATTGTATTTTTATATAACTAGCAATGAATAATCTGAAAATGAAATTAAGAGAAAAATTCCATTTATAACAGCATCAAAAGAATAAAAATATTTAGGAATACATTTAACAGTACTGCACAACTTTTACACTGAAAACTAGAGAACACTACAGAAAGAAATTATAGAAAAACCTGATTATTAATATGGAAATACTCCCCAAATTCATCTACAGAATAAAACCATCCCTATCAAGATCCCAAGCAGCTTTTTTTTCTTTTGCAGGAATCAGACAAGCTGATGTTAAAATTCATGCAAGGAACACAAAGGATCCAGAACAGCCAAAACATACCTTGGGAAACAATAAAACTGGAGTAACTAACACTTTCCAATTTCAAAACTTACTAGAAAGCCACAGTGACTTTCTAAGTTAAAATGCACTTTATCTGATTTCTATGTCAAAACACTTTGTAAGGTAAGAAAGGGCAAGTACTACAATTCCTATGATTCCCTGTTATAATAAAAATGAGGGAGAAAAAGAATAACTAATCATGATACAATAAAAACTAGGTTACTGGAATCAGGATAGCAAAGTTCTGATGTTTAATATAAATAAAAACGTAAGTAAAAATGAAAAATCTAGAACTGGGTATATACTTACAGGACTTTTTCTTCTTGAATTTTAACACATCAATGAAATTATACCTTTACTGCTAGTCCTTTGGGTTCACAAAAGACAAGATGGGGGAACAGGGGTAAGAAGAGACAATCTTTACTGCAATCCGTAAGGCAATGCTCTATTTGGCTCTGTCCATCAGAACTATCTCCAGTGAATAGAAATGTTCTATATCGGTTCTATCCAACAGTAGCCACTAACCCCATGTGACTTCTGAGCACTTGAAATAGGGCTAGTGTGACTAAGGAACTAATTTATTTTTTTATTTTTTTTATTTTTTGACAGAGCAGTGGCACAATCTTGGCTTACTGCAACCTCTGCCTCCCAGGTTCAAGCAATTCTCCTGCCTCAGCCTTCCAAGTAGCTGAGACTACAGGTGCATGCCACCATGCCCAGCTAATTTTTGTATTTTTATTAGAGATGGGGTTTTGCCATGTTGGCCAAGCTGGTCTTGAACTCCTGACCTCAGGATCCGCCCACCTTGGTCTCCAAAAGTGCTGAGATTACAGGTGGGAGCCACCGTGCCCTGCCAAGAACTAACGTTTTTAAAGTTTTACTTAAACTCACCCTTTCTATAGCTTCTTTTTCCTGAGGCGTTACTTGAATGTAGTTCATATGACCACTTCCAGCTTCTGCAATTCCTCCACTGCCACCTCCACCTCCTCCTCCTTGACCGCCAGCTTCTTGAACTGGTTCATTTAACATCTGAATAAAATGCTCCTGGTGTTGGCTAATTTGCTGTGATGATGTGAAGGACAGAGAAAAACAATACATTAAGTATCTGCAGGAACAGGAATTCTAAATATTACTAAGAGAAAAAGCTATACTTTTACAAACATAGTATTTTAGTGATTCTGAATTATTCAGTCTTTGGAAGGACGTGATTTCTTGTACATTGGTAAAGAAATTCACTACTTTTGGGTAAAGTAAACGGTGAAGAAATTCAAATTCGTAAGTATTCTGAGTCCCCAGTGCTTAAAAAAAAAAGCTACTGTAGGACTATAGAATTTATTCTTTATACTTGCATATATTTTTACCTTTCACACTAGTGGGCACTAAAATGCTGTGCAAAATTCAAATACTTGGTGATCTGAGCATTAAAGAAGTCTCACAGCTACTTTTTCTAAGAGTAAGTATTCCTGTTGCTTAAAAGTTCCTAAGAAAAAGGAACTAAGTAATAAGCTTGTGAAAAGTGATTTAAAGTTAGGCAATGTCTTTGTTAAACAGCTTCCCAAATTCTTTAACATGTTAATATGTACTTGCAAACTCTAAGAAGGAAATACAAGATGCTTCCCAAACTTATAATTTGGTCAAATTAAATTAACCCAACCTCCATATCTAACTGTTTTTTTAGTACATCTATCTAGATTACAATATTCTACTGAGTGTAGCCTGGGAGAATACTTTCACCATTCTCAAATACAGAGTTGGTGGGGAGGGGGAAGGACGATGACAAACTTTTTAAAAATGTGATACACTCTAACCCACTTGTGAAACTGACACTGATTAGTCACCTGAAGTAATTGAGGATTCTCTCGACCTATCTGCTGTAGTAACGCTGGGAGCAGGGAAGGATTCTGTTGAATAATTTGTCTCATCTGTTGAAACTGAGGCTGATTTCGTAAAAATTCAAGGGGATGTCCTAAAATACACATAAACATTGTTAAACAAAAGCAGTAAATACAAAGAATGGTTAAACAATACATTTAGACAGCAAATACTATCAAGTAAAAAATGATCTGAGTTCTTAGATGTAATAAAACGAAGTAAACGATGAAATCTTCAAACTGTACCAACTTGCACACTTTATACAGCAAAAATTACTGCTATTAGCAAAGAAAGTGAGTGCAGAACACAGACCGTAACAAACTTTCCTAAAATTGGCCTTGGCCCTCAATATTATAAAATAACACTAGGAATTGCCCCCTGTGCATGTTCTATCAAAATGAAAAGTACTAAAAGTTGGTCCCGTTGCTTAAAAGTTCTTAAGAAAAAAATATGCCATAACTAACAAAAACAAAAACTCACTTACTTTATAAACAATCAAAACCCCTTAAAGAACACAATCTGAGCTTGAATTCCTAGGAAATGCTAAACCAAAGAAGAGAAAGATATTTAATACTTAAAGTTTGAGGTCAGGTTTGCAAAGCGGGAGAAATTTTAATACAAACTTACTTACATTAAGGAAGACTTTTGGTTATTACCATTAAATTTCAAACATAAGCCGTATGGTAACCTAGTACTAATATATCTAGAGCTCTTCAGTCTAAAATCCATTCACAATAGTAAATGTTAATAATGCCAAATAAAAAATAAAATACAGAACTTGTGGCTTTTTCAAGGTGCTAGTACTTGTCTGGTTACGGTACAGGAAACCAAAAACTGTACATAAAGGAAGTATGTTTTTGAGGTTACTAATGAATAAAAGAGAATTTTTAGATGTATGTTGTAATTTCCTATTCAGGAAGACAATCATTCAAAGTAAAATGGCCACAACACGTAAGTTTTTTGTTCTTGCACATATAATGCTAGCTTTATAGAGGAAGGCAATGAGATTTAGAGACTATGTTACCTAATAAGTGCTGAAAGGAATAGGACCCCAAATCCAAAGCAAAGCTGTGGCCATCTCTTTCCACTACCATGCTGAATCTCAACGAACAACTGGCCTGTCCTCTGGAGACTACAAAAGCACTTAGTGACTTTTGTCAACCAGAGGTGACTATCATAATCAGAGCTAGGAAACGGATGAAAGAATGGCTTTTTCAAAATCAATAGCTTACTTTATTAATATACACAAGAACAAACGAAGGAGAACACTACATAATTGCTAAGCCAACCGCGGGCTTCAGGCTTTGCTCTGCAGTCAGACCTACAGCAATGTGTGGGTACAGTCAGTACCTGAGTAAGGAAGACTTTGGTTATTAACATTTGACTTCAATGTTAGCTTTGCTTTCTCCTCTAGACACAAGGTTTTAAACCTCTTAACGTTTCATTTCCTTGTTGGTATAACTGCTAAAATCCTGCTGGCTTTGAAATCACATGTACTTTGTAACATTTATGGAGAGAGTAAGAGACAAAGTGAGCAAACCATTCTGAATGCCATTAGAAAGTAACACCAAATACAAACCGGAAAGCATTTTTTCCTTAGAATAAAACAATATGCCCTTTGACAAAACTGCAGCACTGATGTTTAATATCAGCAAGGATACCTTTTAGATCCACTTGTGAGAGTTTCTTTCGGGCCTTTCTCAAACATTAGTTACCCAACTGCTCTGGGAATGAACCTCATTTCTGAAGCATTTCAGATTAAACTATCTTACACTAAAAATTCAGGGCCATTCCCTCCCCATCCCAAAGATTCCACTTTACCTCCAGAACTTGTTGTTGTAGTCGTTGCTGTTGTAGTTGCTGCGGCTGCAGCCACTGCTGAAGGCTGAGGAGCCCCAGTACTAGCTGCTTGAGGGGGGTCAACCACAGCCTGATTTTCTCTATCTCCAGGGATTCCCTAAAACAAAATTTCCAAGCTTTAAGATATCCCATCATGCAAAATTAAATATTATACAGAGTAAAAGATTTATAGTCTATTTAACATATTGTCTGATTTTCAAAAGCATCAAACAGATGTCTGCGTCAATTAAAAGTAAAGGACTGTTAACCTGCATGGCTTCAAATTAGATTAGAGACGACCTGGGTGCATTATAGAAAAACCCACATTGCTATAATAATGCAAAGCAGCACTGCCCAACAGAACTTTCCATGATGATGGAAAAATAGTCTCTGTGTTGTCCAATAAGACGCCCACCAGGCACACATAATTATTCAAGTTTGAAAACCATCTATACATGTACCTTCTTAAAACAGAACATAACCAAAAGTTTTGGTGCTACTTATTACTTCAGTTGACTTTTTAACTTCTTAGAAATCTTCACCAGCTGTTAGTGATAAAAAGGATTGAGTGTGCAACTAAGATAATCCAAACAAAGTTTTCATGGGCATCTGACAGTTCTAAAATGATTCCTGGGGAAAAAATATCTAAGGGATATAAGCCAGGTACCACAACGGCCAGGCAGGAGGATCTCCTCTACTGATCCATGGTACTGACGAACTGTCACTCAGAAGGCATATCATAAATTTGAGATACTTTTGAGTAAAGTGTTACTTTAAGAAAGTGTCACTCAGAAAGTATCTCAGAATAAATTAATTTTTCAGAAACCACAAAATTGATCTAAAATAAATTGAAACCATTTAGTTTTCAAAGGTGATGCTTTTTCCAAGTGTATAGTATTTATCTTCTAAAGTTGTTAGAGCTTAAAACTGCATGCACTAAAATCTTTTAGGACACCCTATTTTGATGCACATGATTTGACAGACTTGCCATTTAAAAAGTCTTTATCACGTTCCTATAGATTCTGAAAAGAGGAGAACTAAGTATTAAAATTGGGTTAGATGATAAATGCTTCCATTTCCTAATAAGCCAGAAGCCAAAAGCAACAACGTATAAAGGATGAAAAGTAACACAGCAGGAATATGGCTGCATGCGCATTAGATGTCACTCCAGGCATTAAAACAAATGTTTTTGAACGAGTCCACCAATTCAAACCCTTAACTTCGATGGGCAGTTATTTAAGTGCTAACAAACTACATACAAATTTAGGGTCCAGAGCATCCATCACATTCTGTTTAATTTATTAAACTAAAAAGCTAATCTTCATTGTTATAGATCTATCTCTATTCTCACACATTACAAAGCCTCTTATTAGATAAGGGAATCAACATTTCTTCCTTCCATTCATTCAACTTATCTGTTAACTAGTAACAGTTAAAGGCAGCTCCCCACCCCCATCTATGAAATAAACAGCAAATATATAAAAAATATTTGTTATAAATTGTTTGGTGAACTCATGTCTCATCTGTGTATTTGCATTTGATGCTATACAGCAGTTTTAGCATTTGGCAACTTTGGTGACTGATTATTTTATACCTCAAAACTCCACATCCATTAGATCAAAATAACTGATACTGTTGAACTTATGCAGAATTCTAAATCAGGTGTAAATGAAAGCCATTCCATGAAAGCTAATACTTTTATACAATCTGTTTAGCCTATGCACTCCTTGCCAAACAAATTCACAACAATTATTAATTCCACACAAACTGGATAAACTACCACCATTTAAAGACACTGAACTCAAGACGACAATGAAAAAGTGAACTGAAAAAGATAAAATAATATGCTAAGAAAAGGTTTTGAGAACTTCACAAGCAAATGCATGGGCAATAAAAGGTGGAGGCAGAGTATAGTTATGAGGCTTATAATGGACTCTTCTGAAACTAGCTAGCTACCTGAAAGGAGTTCCCAACAGAAGTACAAACTAGACACAAAGGAATGCGTTAAACTGTGGACATAATTCTCAAGAGTTAGAATTATGCAACTCTAAGATGATATTTGGGCAATTCAGACTTAGAAAAAATACTACAAAACACCAAAGACAATTATAGAATAAAAATCTAAGATTTTTAAAAAGTTAATTCAGGCCGGGTGCAGTGGCTCACGCCTGTAATCCCAGCACTTTGGGAGGCCACAGTGGGCGGATCACAAGGTCAAGAGATCAAGACTATTCTGGTTAACATGGTGAAACAGTCTCTACTAAAAATACAAAAAATTAGCCGGGCGTGGTGGCACGTGCCTGTAGTCCCAGCTACTCGGGAGGCTGAGGCAGGAGAATCGCTTGAACCCAGGAAGCAGAGGTTGCAGTGAGCTGAGATCACGCCACTGCACTCCAGCCTGGGTGACAGAGCGAGACTCCGTTTAAAAAAAAAAAAAAAAAAAGAGTTAATTCAGTCACTTTAGCCTGTGTTACATCTGTAAAACTAGCAGACTTTCATCTTAATACCAAGCGTTTCAGTCAATGTTCACAATACTCTATTTCTCAAAAACTTTCATTACCAGTAAAACAAAAGATAACCTTATTTAAAAAGTCCCTCAACTCCTACTAACTATAAAAACAAATTCAAATGCCAATGGAACCAGGTAACATCATTCATTAAATACATGATGTTATATTGGTAACAGAGTGAATCAGAGGATAATGAATTAGAGTCCACAATCTAAAATATTTTCCTAAATCTCTTGCAAAAATCTGAAATCAAAGTTGTCCAGATAAACCAGAAATCTGTACTTTTATGTGAAATTTCCCAGTTTTTAAAAAGTTGGCAACTTATCACAGAAATATATACAGTATGAGCAAAAGAATTTGGCCTGGGCACTCAAGCTTGAAATTTTTGCTCTGAATAATTCATGCATAGTGGCACCTAAAAAGCTACTACAATGTTGGACCACTAGATTAAAACTTTGCCCCTTACCCCCAGCATCATCCTTTGGGGATGACATTAATTGGGGTACAAGGTGCTATACCCCAACTGGATAGCCAGTCTTACAACTGATTTAGCCATGTTGTTTCTAACTAAAACCTAATCAGAATCTTTTAGAAAAGGTTGCTTTTTATTAACACAAAATACTGACATAATAGGAAAAATAAAAGTATTATGCATATCATCCATCAGTGATGTTTCTTTGACTTTGATCTTAAACAACAAGAATGGAGAAAAGTCAAACATGTTTCTCACCATTAAAAGATACTCCACTGCTCTGTCAGGGTTGTTGAAACTGGCTCTCAGGGCTGCAATTACTTGCTCTCGTTCATAGCCCATTGACATGATCTCAGTGACCATATTCTCGTAAGACTGACCCGTCACTAAAAAGGGAGGGTGGACGAGAAAGAAAATGAACATTTAATAAATAAGCATTCTCTGTACATTTCTTGATTCACGTATATAATATTTCAGGCACTACTGTGCTAGGAACACAAAGATGAGTAACAGTATAAATTACAACATGTATGTATTAGGTAATGGTTCTCCAAAGATGCCCCTGGTTTGATCACTGGAACCTATAAACAAGTTACATGGCAAAGGGAATTGAGGTTATAGATAAAATTAAGGTTGCTAATCAGCTGACTTTAAGACAGAGACCTCATAATGACAAGAATCCTTAAGAGCAGTAGAAGGTGGCAGAAGAGAGGGTCAGAGAAACAGGTGTGAGGAGCAGAAGACAAAAGCAGGATGAGAGATGCTATGCTGTTGCCTTTGAAGATGAAGAAAGTGGCCACAAGCCAAGGTATGTGAACAGTCTCTAGAAACTGGACCGGATCAGGAAAAAAATTCCTCCATGGAGTTTCCAGAAAGGAATGCTGACCCTGATTTTAGCACAGTGAGCCCTGTGTCAGACTTCTACAGTACTAGAAGACAGTTAATCTGTGTTGTTTCACACCACCAAGTTTGTGGTAACTTACTACAGTAGCAACAGGAAACTCATTGTATGTTTCAGAGTACAACAGAAAATGAGGTACAAAGGTATGGGAGAATTAGCAGGAGGTCAGAGAAGGCAACCGGTAAGAAGAGACACTGATTTCTGAAAACATGCCGGTGAAGGGACGGCATTTCAACAATCAACTCTGATGCAACAAGTTCAGTTTCTCTTTGACACCTTATATAACCACAACCGCTCTGGGGAAAGAGCGGTTATGAGCTAGAAAGTTAAAATCCTGTACACTATACAAAGCTGGCAAAATGCCCTAAATGCTACTATTCCAACAAGTCACTTCTTACAGACTCCTATCCCTCCCTCTTCTCAACACAGACAACACGCTGAATAAATGAAAGTTGTTTCCCTCATAAACTTACCTCACTTAAAACTATTCTTTCTTCCACTTGTTTTCTAGGGACCATTACCTTTACTGTCACCTCACGAAACTGAATTTGGTTATCCTCTCTCTTCTCCACCAAGACCTTTCTCCCTCTATGTGATTATCCTGGGTCAGTAGTTAACTACGTCCTATATTTCACTGTAAAACAAAAACACACCTCCCTCCTTTGACTTCATCCTAATTCCTCTTTCAGGAATCATCTGCTGTCTTCCCATCACAGTCACAGCTATGAACATGTGTCCTCTTTCTCACATTCCACTCATTCCTCATTGCAATTCTGATTTCCCTCTCAAATGTGTTCCCCCATTATTTGTCTGCTCTCTTTAAACAAAAGGCACCTCTATTCACTTAAGTGCCTGAACAGAAACCCTGGTGATTTCAGTTCCTTTTCCTCTTCCTTCCACACCTGATTTACCAGCACACCTGGTAGGTTCTATCTCTAAGTTACACCCAAACCTATCTCTTCATTCTCTACTGTCATCACTGAAGAAAACAAGCCCACAACAGTCTCTGGATGGGATTACACCCTGTTTCCAACTCTTGCCTCTGTATCTACAATCTAAAAAAAACATACAAAAAAGCCCCCTCATCTTATTTCTGGCTCCCAGCTCTCAGCAATCCTCCATCCACCACAGTCATCTTCCCGGGGTTATTTCACCAGGCCATACCTTTTCCTGCCCCAGGGCCTTTACATAATACCAGCAGTCTGAGATGGCCAGTTCCTTCAACATGTTTCAGTTCTACTTTTTAAAAGGTATTGCCTAGCCAATCTACATAGCCTTTTGTTTTTTCTCTGGGGAAGCCCTTTATGCTTTTAATTTTTTAATGTTTATTTTTTTCTTGCACCAACTGAATGAAGATTAGACTGTGTAGGAAACCATATCACTTTGCATGTTTCACTGATACACAGCTGACACTCATTATCTGTTGAATTTTTTTTTCTGCAGAATTTTCAAAAATAAAGGTGTTTAATAGCTAAAAAAACCCCCAAGCACCATGAACAGATTAAGGATTTGATATATTGCTTAAAATAATAATAACTTTCCTTTTCCCATCCCGTAAGTTTTTAATATTTTTTATTTTCATATCTATTGATATAATTCGAGCACAAAGCAACTCTAGAAGCAATATACTTTCAGTAACCTAGTTTCCAGATACAGAAATCAGTATCAATACAAACAAAATGAAGAGCTACAGAAAATAAGAACTGCACTATTTTGACAAGATGTTTCTCATTTAGTTCTCTCTCACTACTTCATAAAAAAAAAAGTTTAATTTCAACTCCTTTAAAATATGAAGAGGCTGCAGCTTGGAGAGATTAATAATTTGGTAAAAGTATTAAGTCATGGTGCAGAGATACAAACACAGACTGAGAGTCAAGAGTCTCCACACCTCATCAGTACACTATGACTCCTAAAATAATGTTTCCAAGTTAAATTATAAAATCTCAAAAATATCCATAAGCAGTGTGATATGTTTCAGATCTTAAAATTCTGAAGACAAATGACTGTAAAAAGAACTAGAGAGGCTGGGTACGGGGTTCATGCCTGTAATCCGAGCACTTTGGGAGGCCGAGGCAGGCAGATCATCTGAGATCAGGAGTTCGAGACAGCCTGGCCAACATGGAGAAACCTCATTTCTACTAAAAATACAAAAATTAGCTGGGCGTGGTAGTGGGCACCTGTAATCCTAGTCACTCAGGAGGCTGAAGTTGCAGTGAGCTGAGATTGTACCACTGCACTCCAGCCTGGGTGACAGAGTGAGACTCCATCTCAAAAAAAGAAAAAACCAAAAAAAACAAAACAAAACAACAACAACAAAAAAAACAAAAACAAAACTAGAGAGACTGGACAAAAAACAGAGTTAATGAGGCAAAAGAGGTGGCGATAAAGAACCTTATATATGTCATTCAGAATAAGCTTTGAACATATTATCTGATTCCAATTATACTACCAGGCTATTGTAACCAAAACAGCATAGTACTTCTATAAAAACAGACACATCAATCAGTGGAACAGAACAGAGAACCCAGAAATAAAGTTGCATACACCTACAACCAAACTGATCTTCAACAAAGTCAACAAAAATATACACCAGGGAAAGGACACCCTATTCAACAAATGGTGCTGGGAAATTGGATAGCCATATTTAGAAGAATGAAACTAGATCCAGACCTCTCACCAAACACAAAAGTTAACTCAAAACAGATTAAAGCCTAAATATTAAGACATGAAACTACAAAAACCTAGAAAAACTCTTCTGGACATTGGCTTAGGCCATCTAACAAAGTGCTATTAACCAGAATCTACAAGAACTTAAACATCAATTAAAAAACAAATAGCCCCATTAAAAAGTGGGCAAAAAACATGGACATTTTTCAAAAGAAGACATACAAGTGGCCAAGAAACATGAAAAAATGCTCAACATCACTAATCCTCAGAGAAATGCAAATTAAAACCACAAGATGCCCCATCTTAGTAAGAATGGCTATTATTAAAAAGTCAAAAAACAGATACTGGAAAGGATGCGGAGAAAACAGAATGCTTACATACTGCTGGTGGGAATGTCAATTAGTATATCCTTCATGGAAAACAGTATGGAGATTTCTCAAACAACTTAAAAACATAGCTATCATTTAATCCAGAAATCCTACTACTATGTATATACACCTAAAGGGAAATAAACCATTATATCAAAAAGATACCTGTACTTGTATGTTAATCACAGCATTAATCACAATAATAAAGATATGGAATCATCAACAGAGGATGGGATAAAATGTAGAAACTGTGTGTGTGTGTGTGTGTGTGTAATAGTACTCAGCCATAAAAAAGAAATGTCTTTTTTACAGCAACATGGATAGAACTGTGGAGGCCACTATCCTAAATGAAGTAACTCAGAAACAGTCAAATACCACATGCCCTCACTTACAAGTGGGAGCTGAACAACAGGCACACATCATGTAGAGTGGAATAACAGACACTGGAAACTACAAAAGGTGAGTGGAGTGTGGGTTCAAAAATTACCTGTTTGATACAGTTCATTATTCAGGTGATGGCTACACCAACAGCCCAAACTTCACCACCACATAAATATGCATGTAAGAAATCTGTACCCCTAAATATATATAAATTTTAAAAATTAAAAATAATAAGCTTTGGACTTATCTTCTAGGTCACGAGGAACTATTAAAGGAATTAACAAAGACCCCATTAGATTTGCCTTGTGGAAAATCCACTCTGGTAAGGAAGAGGTAGACCAAATGGTTAAGGATAATGTAAGCATATGGGGGTAGCGGGGGGAAGGAAAACAAACAGATTCATCGGGCCAAAAGAGGCAGAGGTGAATGAATGAATGGTGGTGCAGGTAAGAAGGGAACAAAAGAAAAGAATCAGATGGGGAAATAAAAAATGAGTCAGTTTGGAATCTAAGGTCATGGAGTTTCTAAGTTTTCCAGTTGACAGTGTCAAGACACGAGTGTGGGAATTCAGAGGGAGATCTGTACTGCAGTTATAATTTGGGGAATCCATATAGTATAGATGGTATTGGCCATACCCACAGTTTAAACTTTGAACTATGGCCTACAATGGAACCACAGAAAACTCATACATTTAATGGTCAGGTAAAATAAAATGAATTAACTAGAAAGCCTGAGAAGGAAGAGCCTGACCTATGGATCAGGAAAAGAGTGGTATCACAGAAATCAAAGAAGGAAAGTTTAAAGAAGCAGGGTTAATTTGTGCAGCAACAAGAGAAATCAGAAAAAAATAAAATAAGCAGGGAATCAACATAGAGACCTGGGTAAATTAAAGATGAAAATGTAGAGGGATCCCGAGACCATTAAGTTGAGAATGGGAAGACATCGTCACAGAGGCTTAAGTGTAGCAGCAACAGCTATAGCCATGGCCTCCCAGGCTCCCACTCAGGAGCATCAATGCATTCCAGCTGCAGCAGCAGTGACCACGGCCAGAGCCTACAGCACCATCAGGGGCAACTGCCAGCTGGCTCCAGCCTAGAGGCCACAGTTTACTGATCTCTGGGTAATCCTATTCTCCAGCCTTTCCAACTCCTAACCATTTCCTAAGATTAATCCTTTCCCTGTTTGAAATAGAGTCATTTCTGTTTTCCTGGCTGGAGACTAACTCATACAGTATTTGCTGACAGAGTAGTTCTAAGACACTGTTCCTCAAAGATGAAAATCTGGGGTTGGCACACCCAGGCGATCTTAGATTGATCAAACTACTGTTTTGCCACTACGTGTATGCACCATTTTCCACAGCAATGAGGGCATCACAGAGTTCCAGCCCAATTAGGTCAGAGGCACTACTGCTGTTGGAACCCTGCTACTGTACAAGCTAAGCAGGAATCCAGAAGCCTGTATTGCATCGAAACTGCTGTTTCTGCCTATTTCTCACTTTCTCCCTCCCTGCCTTTTAAGAGTACCAAAGAGTAGGGATGGAATTGTGAGCCAATAAACGAGTTAATAGCAGGAACTGTATCAGAGATGCTACGACAGGAAGAAAAAAAAAGCTGCTTCATTTTAACAGATTGGGATGATGGGAGATAGAAAGGCATTATTCAGCAGGTAAAACTAAAAGTAGGGATAAAAAGGCATTTTTGCTGCAAGCCAATGCAAGCAACAAGATGTAGATGGGAATGTATAGTGCCACTAAGTTGGAATTAAGTCTGAAGGTGAATACACATGAAGTGTGAGGCAGATCTAGAAAAATTTCATACCCATTTCAAAGATCCTTTGTAATAAACTCATACACAGAAACTATGTTAGGATCACATCTAAAATTTACGTCTGGAAAATACAAATTTACTTGTTTTAACGAAGTATGCTTAACTCAGAACTAGTTTTAAAGAACTCAATACATAAATATTAATTTAAAAGTCTTTAGTAACATTACCTAAATCAATCATTTTACAGCTTGATTATAAATAACCATGCAAATTATTAACACTTACTTTATCATGCTCTAGAAAAGTGAAACCTCTGATCTCTTTATAGTTTTAGAAGGAAAAGTAGATACTTACCAAGTGCACTTGTTGCATCTTCAAAAAGGTTTGACCGAGAAGAATCTCCTGATGTACTATAAAAGGATTTTACAAAAATTACATTTTAAAAAGTAAATAAAATTTAATTTACATGAGTTTAGTAACTATCCAATTTTTAAAGAGATTCTTTGATTTTAACTAAATATAAAAGTCTGACTACAGTATTTAAACTGTCCCTTCTAGATTAAATCCAAAAGCTTTATCTCAACAACATTTGCGGTTTGGGAAAAATTTTCAATCTTGGTACTCCTTCTATTCTGAGAATCCCATCATTTAAAATGTCCAAAGATATAAAATAATATCCGAACAGACAGCTATCTATCTATTGAATACAAAAAAGATAATGCACAATTATTTACCTGAAAGAATTTACATGAGAAGTTAAATAATTTACAAATCAAGCCACACCAGGAGAAATATCAAAAGCAGTATATAATAAAATAGCACATGGAGAAACCAAATTAAGTCTAGAAAGTTTTCACATAATGAGGTCTTATAGGTAAGTTGTAAACGAGGAAACTGAAAGAAGGCATTCAAATAAAGAAATATATAGCATATGCAAAAAAGGCAGATACGGGCTAAATCCAAGTTTAAATGTAATGGAAACCAGTTCAAAAAGATTACGTTTCTCTTGGGGAACTACAGAGAAGTCTACAGTAGAAAACAGAAATTATGAAAGACCATGAAGAACAGGCCAAAGAAAAATAAACTGAAGTTTACAACAGCAGTAAAGGTAGTAGTTAGAAGTTTAAAATACACACTTAAACCTGTGTCTCAGTTAAAAAGAACACACACATTATATTTCAATTCTGAGAAAGCCCTTGGTAGTATAGTAAGAGTAGAAAACCCAAGTTTGGATTCATAAATTACTTAACCTTTCTAAGCCTCAGTTTCTTCATCAGTACAATGTCAACGATAGCATCATATACTCCAAAGTGTTGTGGGTAGGGCAACGCTAGCACGGTGCTTAGCAAAGTGCTTGGCATCGTTAACACCCAATAGGAACATTATGATCAATACTTTGGTATAATTTTTAAGTTCTTCATTAAACATACAGTAAAACTAATATGGATAAAATAAAATTTCAAAAAGCACACTATGTAAAAGCTAAATTTTTCTAACCCCAACCCAAAGACAACCACTATGATACCAGTTTCTATTTAAAAGAATAACAACTTGTGTCTTGCTTTGGTTTTCTTTTTTTAGCTCTTAACAATTATTCATGTCTGCACAATCAAATCTACTTCAATTTCTTCCCACAGACGCACAGTATTTCATTAAAAGACCAAATCAAGCTCTTATTAAGGAATGTGTAGTCTGGTTTCCTGCACTGAAATTCTTTCTATAGTCAAATTTATCAAACTTTCCTATTACAATTTTTTTTGGTTGTCTTGCTTAGGAATAACTTCTCAAAGTGAAGATTATTCTTTTTTTCCTTTGTTCTCCATTAAGTTTAAAGCTTTGCTTTTACATTAAATCTGTATCCATCTATAATTTATTTTTGCAAGTGTATAGTAGGAGGAGTCATTCTTTTTTCATTCCAGATGGTGAGATCTCAGCATTTTCCCAACATTGTTCTGAAATTGTATCTTTATTTTATATTAAGTTCCTGTATCTATTTGGGTCTATTTCCAAGCTACTGTTGATTTCCCTGAACTATCTATCTGATATGAGCCATTCTAAACTGTTTTAATCTTTACTGTGTAATACATTTTAAAATCCATTAAGACTCGTCTCCCTCAGAATAATTTACACTATTATCACACATTGTTTTTAAAAAGTTCTCTTTAAACACCACAGGTAAGACTGTGTGTACATATACTTTAACCACTATTATTTCATCTTGATTCTGTCTCACTGCTTCTCCCTTCTCCAGACACAGAGGAAACCACTCATCGGTTATGTGTCAACCCCTGCCTACTTTTTTTCTACACATTAACATGTATACCCACAGAAAATGTACAGCACTGTTTATGGGTTTTGTCTGGTTTATGGTTATTGCCTACACTCCTTTGCAACCTGCTTTTTTTTTCCACTCAATAACAAAGCCTCAAAACCACACTCATTTAATATGCTTATACAGTACATATTTTAGCTATCTTGCAGTATCAGGTAGCAAGGCTTCTCAAATTTTACAAAGTCTAAGAATCCCAAGAATTCACCAGGAGGGCTTGTTGATTTCTGGGATCCACTCCTGGATAATCCTGATTTAAAGGTCCAGAGTGGCCCAAGAATTCATGTCAAACACACTCTCACAGTAATGCTGCTGTGGCCTACTGACTTCTACACTTTTAAAGTCCGGTTCTCCACTACGAATAAACCACAGGTCAATTCAGGATTCCAATTTGTCCTTTACTACAAACAATATAGTCATGTGCACAAGTGTAGTTTCTCTCAGGTAGATATCAAGTGGAATTTGCACTGTAATAGACAGTTTTTAAAAGAACAAAACTGACCTAAAGAAACAAATCCCTAATAACAAAATCTCAGGTCAATGGCCATAAACAGACTTCCTGATACTCCACAAACTCATATCAGCTTATCTCCTGATAATTATTCACTAGGTTTTGTGCTTCACAGGATACCAGAGATTTTCCAGCAAAGATAAAGGAACATTTAAGCAGCTTGTTTTCTGAGTTTCTCTCATTTCTCTCTTCCTGTGTTATCTTTCTCTGAAGAAAAATTTTGAGAAATAAGAATAAGCAGTTGGTGTACAAAGTCCAACTAAGTAAGAAACTGTAGTGTCTGCTTTCCTAGATCGCTGACCATCGGCTTACTCATGCAACTTCTGTAGGTCTGAAAAGATAATCCTGGGTCTTTTTAGAACAGGTAAGTAAAACTGCAACTCCAGGAAGAAAATAAAAGTAGAGATAACGAACAAACAAATTTAAATTGATGGCATTAGCACATTAAAATGTACTGATCAACTTTACAATTCTCAAACCGTAAGCTTTTTTTAAAAGGAACTCAAGAGAATAAGATGCAATTATATATATATATATATATATATATATATATATATATGAGAATGAGATGTACTATACTGACGTATTACATTCACAATATTTATGTGCTTTGGTGAACCAACTATTGCTAGTAGCCACTGGGCTAGTAGCCATTGGTGAACCAATTGGTTAAATTTGTAAGTTCCCTCTCATACACAGACCTGATCAACCGAACTTTGATGTAACAGCTTAACCTGACTCTAGGTATCCACTAAGACAAGATGGTTGAACGCATTTCTAGCTGTACACGGGAAAGATGAATCAAGTTAGGCAACGGTATCATAGGATGCTTAAAGCAGTGTTCGAGGCAAGTAACAGGGCAAATATTTAATTGCCTAAACCCATGTTTTTTCTCAGGGAATCAATTACTTAGAAAGAGACCACCAGGTGAACAATGAACCAGGTGGCTCAGACTCCTCCAAACATGCTTGACTAAGTCAGACACAGAAACCACACTCAAAGGCAGAACACTAAAATGAAGGATCACAACATATCTTTCTGATCACTGTCATATATATGATAACCCTTTTCCATGTCTGTAAATCCTTCCAGTCATTGCATAGTTTTCCATCGTGTCTGATTCTGACTCCAAAGATCATAACTACTGCCTCTGAGGTCCTGAGTTGCACTAAGTCACAAAACACAAACAGCTGTAGAGCCAGTGAAGGCTGGCCATAATATAACTCATGCTCTTAGGTCAAGGAATTGTACTGTATGATTTCCAACCAACAGAACTCTGACTTAAGCATCTGCTTTGGTCATTTTACCTGATCATCTAGGGGAGGGGGGGAATCTTGTCTTAAACTGCTCAATAATCCTAACTGTCTTAAGTAGAAACTTAGTTGAGGTGTTTCTGCTTTCAACTTCTCACAAGAAATTACTTCTTGCTCCTCAAATATCCCAACACTCTTTTCCTTTTTTTTCCCCTAAAGATCTACACAGGCAGAAGCTTGCTTGAATTTCTATACAAGTTCACAAAGCTACAAATACAACAGAGAAAAACTGAAACAATCCACAGGTTCAGATTACAAGAGCTAACAAATGTCAGAACCAAACACAATGCTATTTAACAAGTGAAAAGATTTACTGACATTGAAGGATGCTTATGACATATATGACAATGACCATAATACAGATCAAGTACAAACGATGATCAGGGTGGCAATGTCATGTTATAGTCCTTATTCTTTTTGGTTATTTGTATTTCCTAACATTTCTACTCGAAACAAATGACTCTCACCTGCTTTCTCCTTCCCACTGCCTCCTACCCTGCCCAAATCAACACAGAGTATAGAAATCTGGATTATGAAAATGTGTACTTATATTTTCCTTAGTAAACAATCAAAATAGACACAGCATATGTTTTAAATGTTCAAAAAAAGCTTAACACAGTATAGTCAGTTTTAGCAAAACAATAATCAAAATAAATGCATGAAGTTCCTGTAAACACAGATTCTGAGACAGAATTTCCTAGAATCCAGTTCCTACCTGTCAGTTGATGTTGGGCTAGTAGCCACTGGTGTCTCTGCCGGCTTTTCTGCAGGTTTCTCTTGTTTAGTTGCACTAGCAGGTGCAGGTTCAGGAGATGCTGTCGCTGATGCCGGAGTGACGGATGTTGGTGTGGAAGTGGGCGCCAAAGCAGGGGCAGGGGTTGGAGCCTGAGCCACAGTTGTTACTGTGGAGGAAGTAACTGCTGTAGTGCTGGCAGGAGCTGACTGCTGAGTTGTAGCTGGTGCTGGTGTTGACACTGCTTTGGGCTAAACACATTAAAAAGCAAAATAATTATGATAAAGCCTGTACCTTTATAAGATGACACAAAAATAGCACTAATAACAACTGGTAACTTAAAAATAATTTTATAAAATGACACAATAAATGATCAATATGAGCAATTCAACTCATGGTTACTTTCAAAGGTCATGAGAGCATAGGTTATTTTAACTATCAACCACAATTAATTTGACCCAACAATTTGTCTTCCTATCAATATAAAACAAAAAGTCAAAAATTTGAAATATATATAGTATGTATCAAAAAAAAAAAAAAAAAAAGAAAAGAAAAGAAAAAGAAACCATATCATTTTCCAAAAAAACTTCAGGTAACTGGGTTTTAAAGTATCTAACACCACTTAAAAGCATTACCAAAATAATTTTCTTTTTTAATTTTAAAGACAGGGTCTTGCTACATGGCCTGGGCTGGTCTTGAATTCCTGGCCTCAAGCAACCTCCCTCCACCAACTCCCAAAGTGCTGGGATTACAGGCATAAACTACTACATCCAGCCCAAAATAATGTTCTTGAAATGGTAGTATAAATGTTTATTTATGAACATGTCAAATATTCTGCTGTACTATATTTTAGAAGAGGGAGGAAAATCCCAAAACTGACTACAAACCAACAGGTCAAAGTACAAAAAGGTTCACAATATTTTGAGATGTATACATAGTTAAGCAGAAAAATAAAGGCCAAATTAAGTTACCTCCATGTGCTCAGCACTTTCTGAACTGGAATTAGAGCCATAAAGCTTTCCACAGAGTAAAAAACAATTAGCTGACCACGGAACAAGGCTTTGAACTACACTGGGTCCACTTACATAATAATTATTTTCAATATAAGTTACACTGAGTGTGCTTGCCTCACCTTCTACCTCCTCCATCTCTGCCACCTTGAGACAGCAAGACCAACCCTTCCTCTCTCTCAGCCTACTCAATGTGAAGACAAAGATGAAGACCTTCATGATGATCCACTTATACTTAGTGAACACTGAAAATACTTTCTTTTGTGATTTTCTTTACTTTTTAATTTTTTGTTTTGGGAGAGGGTCTCACTCTATCACCCAGGCTGGAGAGGAGTGGTGTGATCACAGCTCACTGCAGCCTCGACCTCCTAACGTTTCTGCCTCAGCTACTGCCCCTACCCCCGCCACCAGGTAGCTGGGAGTCCCGGCTCACACTATCACTCCCCGCTAATTTTTTTTTTTTTTGGAGAGACAGAGTTTCGCCATCTACCCAGGTTTTCCTCCAACTCCTAAGCTCAAGTGATCCACCCACCTCATCCTCCCAAGTTGCAGAGATTACAGGCGTCAGCCACCATACCAGGCCATCTTTTTCTTTATTTTCTCTGTCTTACTTTATATATATATATATATATATATATATATATATATATATATATATATATATACACACACATAGTATATCATATAGGTAACATACAAAACATGTATTAATCCAATGTTTATGTTATCAGTAAGGCTTCTGGTTAAGAGTAGGCTACCAGTAGGTAAGTTTTGAGCAAATCAAAAGTTACATGTAGATTTCTGACTGCAGGGGAGAGGCTGGCACTCCTAACCCTCAGTGGTGTTCAAGGGTCAACCGTAAATTTGTAAAAATCATACTACACAAGTTTCAATCTCCTAAGGCCTGCCAAAGCTCACTACCTGTTAGTTCATAACTTACCCAAGGACAAAAGGTAACTGTTTTGGTGGAAGACAGAGCTTAAATTCAACATAATTTGCCACAAGCATAAATAAACTCTAAAACCAATGAGCTGCCTTGTGTCTTTTTGATTTGAGCTAATAAAGAAGGCACTAGGGGGAAAAAAAAGACTAGTGAAAGACACGTTTTAAAAAAATGCTAGTAGCATTACTCCCTTCTTTTCCTATGTAGCTTAACTTTTCTTAACAGCCAATATAATATTCTGCAGATTAATGTTCTAATACTTCAATGAGCTGAAATCCTCAAGTCATTCTGGATCCTCAGTTATTCCGGATAAACTGGAGCTTCATAAAGGTGAAAATTCAGAGTTCAGAGTTTTAAGCACCAAAACTTTATAAGTATCAATCTAGATAAAAATGTATTTTAAAATATGGTATACTCATTTAATATTTTCCTTATTTGTTATCAAAATAATATTGCAATATAACTTGCCTTCAAGATTCCTACTGCCAAGGACATACTTAATTCTAAACAGTACCAAGCCCCTCTATGCATTTTAGTTTTTATTCTTGCTTTTGATTTTAGTAGCTTGTTCTTTCCCTTTTTTGTATTAATAAGGTCATTTCTCAGTGCCTCCATAATGCCTTATTATAGCAGCCTTCTGTCCCTTCTTATAGCTGTCCTCTACTATTAACTTCAAAATAAAATAATCATAAATATCACTAGAATCCTATGTAATATTAGGAATGAAAGACTTTAAGGAAAAACTCAGGAATTGTATGTAATGTAACAATAGGCTTCAAGTATCTATTCCTCAAATACATGTACCTATTGACACTTTTTCTGCTTAATTATTAGTTGCGTTCTAAATAGTCATCATTACTGTAATATTAAAAGAAATAAGACCAGCGACAAAACATGTTCAAATGTGTGGCTATCACATTTCCTATTATGTACTATGTATGCTAAAACCAGATAGAATAGCATCCAGTCTTAAAAGGGAAGTAAATTCTGGCACGCGATAACATAGACGAACCTTGATAACATTACGCTAAATGAAATAAGCCAGTCACAAAAAGGCAAATAACCACAGAATTCCACTTACATGATGGTGACAGTTACAAAACAATGTAACTATGTAATTGAACTGTTCACTTAAAATGATTAAATTGGAAATTTATTGTGTATATTTTACCACAGACCTAGAGGATACAAACCTAGATGGTACAAGGTTTCCTCACAATTCTGCTTCTGTTTTTAAAGCTTAACATATAATTAAGTTCCTCAGTACAGCAAAATCAATATTCTTAATGAATTAAAAAACGTTCAAGTTCAACACATGTAAACTATTTAGCTGCTTTTTGTTTCCCAGTACAAAAGTATGTGATAATTAAAATTTATTCAACTCTAGTTTCTACTACTAATTATTTTGTGACTTTGAGAACCCACATTTATTCCACTTTTCCCCTTTGAGGAAGTGGTGTCAATTAGTGATTTAAACTCATTTTCGGTGCTACAAAGAACACTGTTCTTTCTCAGAATATGTCAATCCAATCCTAAAAATGAATGTCATGAGTACCACTTCTCCATTTGTCTCTTAATTCTACACTGCATGATTATATAACTTAAATTAACTATATACATAAAGTAGTCTCTCCTCACAAAAATCATTCCACCATTTCTTTAGTTATCTTTTCCTTTTTTAAGTTTCTAAAGGCATGTTCTTTCACTAAGAAATAGCATTGTAATAATTATCTTACATGCTTTTTTGCCTTGAGGAATTTGTTAGGACTAGTGCATAATTTAGCAAGTCTATTTAAGGCAAGCTTATAAAAACTACAGAATAAACATTTATTCAATTTCTAAGCACATTTTAAAAGAGTTACATAAGTGATTTCAAAACTCTAGCAATAATTTTAACATGACATTTTATATTTGAGTTTTGATTTAAATCAAATTATATTAAAACTATATTATAATGTATAATTAATGTAAAACATTAATAACTTTATGATTGACTTAAGGTAAATTCTTAAAACCTTTCATAGTAGTTAAGTGCACACCACTATGGATGTGTATACACTGTGTCCATTGTGTCGACTTGGGATCATCATTTTTAAAAGGACTTACATGCAAAAGGTATAGAGAATGAGGCTGAAACTTACTTTGGTCACCATAACCACCACAAAGTTTTTCTCATCAATTTTATATTCTTTGAGAGCAGTATCATCATTGAGGATTTTGCCTAATACATTAAGAGAAAAAAATATCATTTAAGGTACAGTAATCTTTCTCTTATACATAAAACAACTTTCTACTTGAAATATGAATTTCAGAAATATTAAAATATGAATCACCAACATAAATTCTATCAGTACTTTCCCCCCCTCAAAACACCAATCAATCAAGATAAAAATAAAACCACTCATAAGTGGCAGGGCATGGTGGCTCATAGTTATAATCCCAATACTCTGGGAGGCTGAAGAGGGAATATAGCTTGAGGCCAGGAGTTTGAGACCTGACTGGGTAAAATAGCAAAACTCTGTTTACATACACACACACACAAAAAAATTCAAAGTTAGCCAGGCATTGTGGCACATACCTATGGTCCTAGCTACATGGGAGGCTGAGGGAGGAGAATGACTTGAGCCCAGGAGTTCAAGGACACAGCGAGCCATAATCACACCACTGCACTCTAGCCTGAGTGACAGAGCCAGACCCTCTCTCCAAATAAATAAAACTGAAAGGCATAAACATTTGACTAAAAGATGTCAAACTTATATAGTGTATATAAAATTAACAATCAGTTTTCTACAAATGTATTACTTAATTATATGAAAGACTTACTGAGCAAGGAAACACGAAAGAGGCAATGAAAAGGAGGAGATCATGAAGATAAAGAAAATTCAGTACTTTGATTGCACAGGGGTCCTCTGGAAAATAACCTACATTCTTTTCTGATATGAAGAAGGGGAGAGAAATAAATTTCCTGCTCCCCAAAATACTGATACCTGATAAATCAGAAATGTTCTAACACTATCAAAGCAAGATACTTAAAGTACTTCAGAAAATGACATGGTATCTAAGAAAGTGCAAGATGCTACAGAACTCAAAATGCACGAAGAAGTACACAAGACTGTGGTCATGTTGAAGGCAGGTAGGTAGGTAGGTAGGTAGGTAGGAAGGATTCCCTGATGTTTCCTGCTCCATGAATTTAGTCTTCCATCTTTAAAAAGCTATTGAATCAAAAGCTGCTAACATTAAGACAGAAAAGAATATAGTCAGGAATGAGAAAACAGGTCAAAGCTAGAAACCGGAAATTTAAATTTTATGTCTGCTTTAGGTTCTGAATTCTGACCTATAAAAATAATGGGACTGAATCACCACATTAGCATTTCCTCCAGGCTGTCTCAGTTTAGGAAACACTATTCAGAAAAAGAGAAGAATCCATGGGCGGTCAAACACCCACCTTACCAACATCTACAACGAAAGTATTTTCTCTACTAAATTTGGATATCGAGTGTATTTTAATATACATTTTCCTGTTTACTAGTGAGGCTAAATTTATCATTCTTATTCTTATCCTTTGTTGCTTTATTGGTCTTTTCCTTACTAATTCTAAGAATTCTTTAAATCATCTGAATATTATTATTTTTCTTGTGTCTTTCTGTGTGATTTTTTTTCCATATTCTTCAGTTTTCGTTAAAATTTAACTTTACAGGAATGATTCCAAGCACACTAATAATAAATAACACGATCAGAATGAATGGTTTCAATTCAATTTTAAAAAAAGCTCAGTTTGATTAAAAACACAAAAGCCAGTTACGTGATACTTACAAAAGATAAAACTAAACAAAACAAACACCTTTGATGGAAAAATACATAGGACAAATGTGAATAAAGAGAAGATTGAATATTAATATATTTAAATGACTGATCTTTCATTGCTTTTATTTGTACAATCATTTTTCTGACAATCAATTTGAATACACTACAATTTGTAAGATAACATTTCTAAAAGTTTATCACTATAAGCAATACATGGCATGTTAATTTTAATATTTAATTCATACCTGCATAAATTAATTTTTGACCTGCTACCGGAAAGGCATCTTTCCCCTTTTCAGATTCAATCTTCTCTTTCAGTGCTTTCACCTATAGGAAAAATAAAGATTTTTTTTTTTTGGAGAAAGTCTAAACAAAAAATGACAATCCAGAATCTGAATAAATAATGGAAGACAAAAAATTATATACATAATTATTAATCCTTCCAAAACCTCAAAGATTATGTTTCTCCAATTTATATCAAAAAAGATTCAACATTAACTCACATTATTAGGGTATGATAGGCATAAACTTTAAAACCATCTAACACACATAGGTTTTTTTTTTAATTTACTAGTTGACTTCATTAATTTGAAACAAAGTTTCCAACATCAAAGTTTTGATTTACATAATGTTTATGGGTTTATTTCCCACGGAGCAAGAAAATAAAGCTTGATCACCTGAAATGTCTAAGAAATAAAACAGTCTCATCAATAAGAATACTTCAATGTTAAAGGTTAAATTGTGAATGTTAAAAGGCAAATGATTCATTTTAAGAGTCTTATATTTCATTACAATCACCAAGGGGACTTTACAAAGACCAATTAAAACATAATCTCTGAGGGTGAGACCTTGACATCAGTATTTTTAAAAAGCTTTACAGATGGTTCCAAAGTTCAGCCCAGGCTGAGAATCACCAGACGACTTCACTGCTCTTAAAGTAGGTTAGCTTCTCTCACCATCAGTTTCATGTATAAGAGGAGCTGGAATCCACGACCTCTATAGTCTCTTCAATTCCTAAAATTGTGTGACAATAGGCTCATTATAAAGTATCTGGGAAAACGAGTCTAATGGATTTCTTAACCTGTTAAGTATGGAGGCATAGGAGTAAAAAAAGGCAGAGATGACTTTCCCATGTGCCTTAATATAACTATTTTCATTACTTTAAAGGTACAAGAACCAAGGAGAAAAATTCAAATTCCTTCAATTTCCCAGGATACTTCTTGAAAATTATCTAAGTTGACAGTTCTCTGAGTTTATCCAAAAAACTAACAAAGGGATACAAATATAGGTTTCTTTTGTACAATTAAAAAGTCATGGTATGTACTTCAAAGATAAAAGTTTATTTAGCTTCAAATATGTTAACATACAATTTCACATAATCCCTAAAACCCTGGGACCAAAGAACTGTACCCACTCAACTTTATAGATGAGGAAACCGAAATAAAGAGGTTACCATCTCTTTATGACTCCAAGCAAGTAGGGTATTTTGCAAACACCATACAAAGCGTCCTTGCTACACTGATCTTCCTGAAATGGGTTAGTAGCATCATTGCTATTCTGATGTTTCCCGAAGTAGAAATCCATCACAAAAATCTCAATCCACTATTTACCACTGTCCCCCATTTCAAATGTAAAACTAACACAAGTAAAATCTTTTTAAAGCCAAACATGAGACTTGCAAAGGAAAGTAAAACAGTGTCAGTCTTCTCAGTGGTTTTTTGTTACTGTTATTTTGGCACATATTTTTGCAAAAAACATTAATACTTATGTCTCTACTAAAAATGCTAAAAAATTAGCCAATCGTGGTGGTACACTCCTGTTATCCCAGCTACTTGGGAGGCCAAGGCACAAGAATCATTTGAACCCTGTAGGCAAAGGATGCAGTGAGCCAAGATCACGCCACTGCACTCCAACCTGGGTAACAGAGTGAGAATCTGTCTTAAAAAATAAATTAACGTAAGCACATCAACCAAAGTTATTTTGGAGCACTCAATAACTTATTTAAATGTAAATAAGTCTTGAAACCAAATCATTTGAGGACTGCTATCCCCACATGCTAAAAACGACTTGCCAAGTCAACCAAGTGATGGCAGAGCATGAGTGGTGCACTCAGTGGTGAATGGTAAACTTCCTTTCAAACTTTTTTGTTTACAGAGGGACAAAAGTATACAATACTTGCAAGTGTGATTATGTGGTGAAAACTACAAATAAAATACAGACCAAGTGTATCTCTATGCGTGAACCCAGTTCTCAAAACAATACATAGTGGTTTGGCATAGAGTGGGTGCTTCATTTTTCTGTTGATGAATAAATGAACAGAGCATAGACATATGTGAAGAAAAAAGACACATATGAAACAACAAGTAAAAGAAAATAAACAAGTAGAAATATCTCATTCTTAACAGGTTAGAATGAGGTAAAACATTTCAGATTTCAAAAAGCCTAAATAATGGACTCTCTAGTTTTATATATCAAAAATGAGGGAGGAGAGGACACAAGGAAAAAAGCCCCATAAATCATTAACTACTAAATAACTTTTGTTCCAAAGAAATCATAACTGATTAAACAATATTAAAGGTGGGCGTGGTGGCTTACACCTATAATCCCAGTACTTTGGGAGGCCAAAACAGACAGATCATTTGAGGTTAGGAGTTTGAGACCAGCCTGGCCAACATGGCAAAACTCTTGTCTCTACTAAATATACTAAAATTAGCTGAGCATGGTGGCACATGCCTGTAATCCCAGCTACTCAGGAGGCTGAGGCAGAAGAATTGCTTGAACCTGGGAGGCGGAGGTTGCAGTGAACCAAGATCATGTCATTACACTTCAGCCTGAGTGACAAGAGCAAGACTCCGACTCAAAAACTAAAAAACAAAACAAAAAACACCCAACACAGAATATTAAGAACAATGGGAACTCCATTCAAAATACCTGTATGATTTGGCTAAAGAAATAATCACAGACTTAAACACTAAAAATGTTTATTCAACAAAAAAGGAAAATTAACAGGGTAAACATACAACTCAAACAGGAAAAATGGACAAATAATAAAAACAAAAAAATAAGAAAGAGAAATGGTAGCTGGGTGCAGTGGCTCGTGTCTGTAATCCCAGCACTTTGGAAGGCCGAAGTGGGCAGATCATTTGAGGCCAGGAGTTCAAGACCAACCTGGCCAACATGGTGAAACTCCGTCTCCACTAAAAATACAAAACTTAACTGGGCATGTTGGCACACGTCTGTAATCCCAGCTACTCAGGAAGCTGAGGCACAAGAATTGATTGAACTTGGGAGGTGGAGGCTGCAGTGAGCCAAGATCACGTCACTGCACTCCAGCCTAAGTGACAGGCGAGACTGTCTCAAGAAAAAAATAAAAGAAAAAAAGAGAAAAGGCACAAAATTTTACACGAATAAAAAAACTGGACAAAGGACAGACAATTCACAATTACACAGTCATAACAGAAAAGCTTAACCTCATTAGTAACCAAACATAAATTTTTTTTTTTTGAGAAGGAGTCTTGCCCTGTCACCAGGCTGGAACACAGTGACATAGTCTCGGCTCACTGCAACCTCCGCCTCCCGGGTTCAAGCAATTCTTTCACCTCAGCCTCCCAAATAGCTGGGACTACAGGTGGGTGCCAAACGCCCGGCTAATTTTTATATTTTTAGTAGAGACGGGGGTGGTTTCACCATGTTGGCCAGGATGGTCTTGATCTCTTGACCTCGTGATCCACCCGCCTCGGCCTCCCAAAGTGCTGGGATTACAGGCGTGAGCCACTGCACCCGGCCCAAACATAAATTTTGATGCCTCATGTTATTAATCCAATAAACTATCACACTGGAAAGATTGTTTTGAATAAGCCTTGTCATTAAAAAGTGAAGAGACACATTCTCAGAATAAGAAAGTATCAAATGCCCAAAATTTTTGAGGGCAATATGTCAAGATGCTTCACCATTTTTAAGGTTGTGGGGGAGGTGCAGGGATTTGACCCAACAGTATCACTGCAAAGAAAATTTGACCCAACAATATCACTTCAAAGAAAATAACTGAACCAGACTTTGGAACCAGGTTCACTGACCTGTCTAAAATTCTGGCATTGCTCCTTTACCTTGAACACAACAATAATTGTTACATACAATCCATTTAACTCATCTACCTAAACTCACGGAACACAGGTTGAATTCTGTCATCCAAAAACCACTCCATCTTTAAAATTATAAGTGACCAGTCTCCTGTTCCTACCAGCTCTTAGCAATTGTTCACTACACTTGCTTTTGAACCTCCTTAAGACTTGGTCCCTAGAGTCTACTTTCATTTCCATCTTCACTATCAGCTCTATTTTGCTTAGACAACACTGTCATTGCTCCTACCACCTTCTCTGTAATATCAAAGACAAAGACTTCCTTGTCTTTCTGCTCCTCCTGACAGGCAAAATTCTGTATTTGGACCAACACCATTTATTTCGATCAGTACTCAACCCTTAAAATTTACTCCAACCACTCTGTGGTGTCTCATTCTCCTAAACTTACTTAGCTAACAAATCTCAACTTTTACCTAAGAGACTGCCTATCTACATTTACACCCCATTTTCTAAATATTAGTGGAGAAAAGGATACACTAAATCCTCTGTTCCCCTGCTTAGCCCTCTTCTCCACCCTCCAAAAGGATATTTCAAATCGGCACTCCAAATCTGATTCCCAGAACCCTCTCCCACTCTCTACAGGTGACCACTTTGTACCTTATTAAAAAGAGAAGACAGAGGAACTTATTTTCAACTTTCTGCTTAAACTTGTTGCATCCAGACCCACCTACATCTTCTTTTCGCCTACTAAATAAAAGTAGTAACCCTTTCTTTCAAACCTAATTCTTGTCCTCTGGTTCGCCTCCAAGTATTTTTCAGTATCTCACTAAATTCATTATATTTCCTATCTCCCTCAGCTTTTTCAGCCTGTCAGTTCACTTTTATTCACATTTAGACCTAACTCTTTATCATCTTAAAAACAAACACTTAACAACCTTGTCTCCTCCCTGACTCTCTCCCCTTAATCTAATTCTTCAAAAATGCAAATACACACATTGTCTTTACTTAATCGTAAGCCCAAACTGATTACTCAGAAGAGAGCAATACTGTGCTAATAAACAAAAACATGAAATTTGTTCTCATTTTGCTTATTTTCTTTGGTAGTGCTCCCCCAACCCTGCGGCCATTCCATTAACACTGCTCTTTACCAACATAACTGAATTCTGCAACATCATAAAACATTTCTTTAACTTTTTTCTTTTTTTTTTAAGTCTCCATAGAGATTGTCAAAAATTGCCAATGCTGACTATATTTCAAGTCGTCATGGAAGGGTACTGGAAAAAGTTTTCAATTAGCAATAATCATGCCTCGGATAAACCTCATTGGCTATGATACTGCCACTGCACAAAGCTCATAAGACACTTCTTAATCCTTGCCTATCTTACTCTTGCCATGTGTGACAGTACTGACCTGTCCCTCCTTTACATACCACCAACCCTTGGCTTCCATGATGCCGTACGTTTGGTTTCCCTATCTCTCTGTTCACTGCTTCACGAAATCCTCTTCCCTGGCCAGCCTTTAAGTATTACTTAGACTTGCAGGAGAATCCACTGTGTCTACTTCCAGTTTTAATAACCATGCAGATGTCATCTATATTTCTAGCCCAGATCTCTCTCCTTGACCTTCATTTATCCACACTTAATTCTCTACTGAACACCTTCACTGGATGTCTTAGAGGCATTTAAACCATAATGTATTTGTGGAAGAACTGTGTCTAAATTAGTTTGTCTAAATCACCCCTAACACAACCAAATTGAGCATACTTTAAAACAGATTAGCAAGAAAGACAGCCTTCTTTCTGGATGCTTTAAAGGCAGAGATAGGAACTTAGCACAAGGTTTCTCTTGGAAAAGACATGGCCCACAATAGATGCAATTATGACTCCTCCAACTGTGCTGAACCCCAGGCCAATGCTCCCATTCCAGTAAACCATCTCAAGAGGGAATATAAACATGAGCACCATAGTCCCAGTATATAACCAGGGCTAGAACTTCCATTGTGCTGCTTATTCCCCCCATATAAATAATGGTCGTTTATCATCAATTCCACTAGAGACAAAGGCATGGTTAACATTCAAGAAATCAAACTTTTTTTCTAGCTACTTAATTCTCTCTTACAAAATTATGCATTTAAAAATAAAAATGTACTCAATGTAATATTAAACATTATGGGCATGGTTTTTCTTTTTTCCTCCAAAGGAAAACAACCATAATAGTGTATTTAAAAGTGCCACTACACAGCTAAACTTACCATCTAATTATTTCTAATGTGAGCACTACCGTGCATCTCTGGTGCACTGGCACTATTCTAGTTCAGGCCAATGACCATTAAAAGTAGTCATTCCCCTTGTAATCCCAACAGTTCAAGGTCAGCCTGGTCAACACAGTGAGCCACCATCTCAAAAAAAATGTTTTTTAATTAGATGGGTGCCCACTTGTAGTCCCAGTTACCTTGGGAGGCTGAGGTGAAAGGACTGACTGAGCCCAGGAGTTCAAGGTTAGAGTGAGCTATAACCCTGTCAGTGTACTCTAGCCTGGGCAACAGAGCAAGACCCTGCCTCTTAAAAAAAAAAAGTAGTCATTTTCTTTTGACAAATTTAGGTCATATATGAGACATCAAAATAGTATCTTGCAAATCATATTCCTATGATAGTATAATGGGCTGCCATGTCAATCTTCTTACACAGCATTTTGCATAAGATTTCTAGGCTACTGTTTGTTAATTAGGTCAGCAATTACATATTCCATATAACAGTTTGCTCAATCTTACAGGATTATTTTTCCTTATTTTTGTAACTATGTTATTCCTTATTACTGTTGTAACTACATACAGTAAAAAGAATTGTGTAAAGTTTTAATGGGTAGCCCTGAAATATAAAATCTGAATAAAAGCTAATGTGTGCTATGTACTTGCCATATGCCAGGCAGTGTACTAAGGGCCTCACAATAATTAACTATTTTAATCTGTATGACAGCTCTATAAGGTTGTAGCAGCCAGCATCCGAGATAGCCCCCAATGACTCCCATCTCCTGGTATTCAAGCCTTTGTACATACCCTCTGCATACTTAATCATGGCTAGTCCACAAGAACAGTAAGATACTACTGAAGTGTGACTTCTGAGGCTGGTCTATATATAAAAGTCATTGTTTCTATTTTGCTGTCTTAGATCACTCACACTGGGAGAAGCCAGCCACAATATCATGAAGACTCTCCCATATGGGGAGAGGCCCATATGGGGAGGTGTGGAGATTCAGTCAGGATGGGGGGACAAATTTTAGTTATAGAGAACATACACAAACCCTTCTGGAAGGCCTAAGGGTTTTCACTATAATACTTAGCTGAAGACAGCCTTGTCCCCTTAAATAAATTAGAGTAGAAACAAAGGAAATGTGGGGAATTTACCTAACTCATTTACCCAAGTGGTCCCATAAACTAATCCTTACTCATTCCGGATGGTTCTCTTGGGGGGAGGTTGACCAGGGATATTACCCCACTAACGGTGTTTGCTTTAGGCCTCAGAACCTGGTCTTTAAACTATACCCTCCAGTGGTGTTAACTCAACGCCTTTGTCATTTAATGTGTGCTGGCCTTTAATCATTATCCCTAAGTGTGTTGACTTAGAGCCTCTGTTATTAAATCGATACTGAATAAAATGCCTGAAGGGGCAGCTGGTAGGGGCCAGTGGCTGCTATCTCTTAACAGCACTCTCCTCCAGCACACTTGTTTACTGTGTTCTCTGTCTGAGTAAATTTATTCATCCGCAGTAAGTCAGGGCCTGCAGGACAGACCCCCGCAGGTGGTGACCCTGACAGGGAGGCACTGAGGCTTCCGTCAACAACCATCACCAAGTTGTTACCACTGATGAAGTCACTTTCAGTGGGAATCTTCCAGCCAGTAAAGCCTTTAATGCACAGAATGAAGCCCTTAATGCAACTTCATGAGACTCTGAAGAACCACAGATCTAAAATATCCCTGAATTTCTGACTCAAAGAAATTTTACTGTTTTAATTAACTAAGGGGTAATTTGTCATGCAGTAATAGGTTAACTAGTACATAGGCAGATACTATTATCCTCTTTTACTGATGAGACACAAGGCAGATGAAATAGAAAGCTTAAACACATAGGCTCTAGAGGCAGAGTACCTAAATTTGAATCCTGGCTACTCATATGGAAGACGGTATTTGCACATTAAAAAATATTGTTAAAATTTGTGAGCACTGAACAGGCATTTTTTAAGGCAATCTGCTATACTTTGACCAAATAATTCCACATCCAGAAATCAATGCTAGAGATGCTCATGTAAGAACTTCAAAGACAAAGGTACAAAGTTATGTGCCCTACACTGCTGTTTGCAATACTAAAAACTGAAAGCAACCCTAAACACCCATCAAGGGGAAAGAGAAAAATGAATTAATGCACATACATTCATTTGAACACTATGAAATACAATGAAATATTTATAACTATCTTTGAGGAAAAAAGCTAGTTGCTAAGCAATTAATTTTTTAAAACAGCGTAGTTGTGTCCACTCATTATGTGTAAATATATTTTTTAAAAGGACTAGAGGGATATAGAGAGTCTACAGTGGTTTACGTAGACCAGGGGCAAAAGCCTTTTACATTTTACTATATATACTTTACTTGAACAAGCCTGAATTATTTGAGTAATTTAGGGAAAACTGGAGTTTCAAAGAGAAAAAAGATTTCATTTAAAAGAAAAAGGTCTAAGGCAGTTCTAATACTACATGGCTTAGTTAATTAAAAAATAATAGCAACTAAATTGTGGCAATCAACAATTAGCAAAATAAAGGAGATTCCTAAAGCCAAATATCTTTACTAAAGGATTTCTTATATTTACACTGCAGGCAATGCTTTTTGTTTTTTGGTTCTTTGGTTGGTGTCCTTCCACTTCAGAAACTAGTACAGGCACCAGAGTTATTTCTTGAATTTCTGTCCCAAGATAAGTTCCTGCTAATTCTATATATACAAATTTGATTTTAAACATGTCAGTTGACTTCAGTACAAACAGGAAGTCTCCTCACTGGACCTAAGGAATAAAGTAATTTAGTACAAGAGATTTTTATAATTGAAACAATAACCAATAGTATAACATTAATTATGTGAGAAGAGGCAGACACTAAACAAAGGCAATCCTCCAATTGGGGTTATGATCCAAAGGCTATTTATTATCTTAAATACATGATTTGAAATCCAAAACCCATTTTTCCCACAGAAACTATGTAAAATGGTATTTAGGCTCTTAAGCCAACCTATACACGCCAATTTAATCTATTCTAAAATATATTCCTAACAGTATGATTCCAAAATGCCAAAAGAAACACAAGAATTTGAAAACTGAGTAAGCAGAATTCCCAAGATACCTGTAACTTCTAAAGTTTCTATATAGGCAAAGAATGGATCACTCCAATGCACTAGCGAAAACAAGGTGCCTACCTAATTCAACCAGAAGTGTGTGGGGAATAATAGGTGAGAACAATTTTATCTACCTGTTTAAGGCTCTAGGATCTATTCATGTATTACCAGTCATTTGTAGCTGGTCTACCTCCTCTGCTGAAATAAGTTTACATAATGTTTAAGAGGTTTATAAAGTTCATTCAGTTTTAAAATTAGCTTTTGTGACACTACAAAAGACATTTATTTACCTAAACTTATAGGGAACAGATGGGGTAATGTCCTTCAATAGGATTCACTGTGCCACAGTAGGCTTAAATTAAGCAAATTTCTTCTAGAAATTAACCAGAATCCTATACAGTATCCATCACAGCAGGACCTTGTTCACTGCTTTTACACACACTGTT
This sequence comes from Cacajao melanocephalus, assembly GCA_963573385.1. NCBI lineage: Eukaryota > Metazoa > Chordata > Mammalia > Primates > Pitheciidae > Cacajao > Cacajao melanocephalus. Next base: position 39,524 of record CAUYLG010014842.1, on the reverse strand, counting down.
CAAAATTGCTGATTATGTCAAGTTAAGAGAATGAGAACATTTCATTCATACAAACCTTTTTCAGAAAGGATAGTGAAAAGAATGATCAAAACAAAAACTAATGAAAGGATTTATTTAAAAGCTGCAAAATTTATTTCTAATTTCACATTCACTAAATATTTCCATGTCCTTGATCTCACCTGATTTCCACAACTGTTAGTAAAGTGGGTCAATTATTATTACTCCCATTTTAATAATGAGGAAATTTTTTTTTTTTTTTTTTTTTTAAGTATTGTGCTAGGCCAGGCACGGTGGCTCATGCCTGTAATCCCAGCACTTTGGGAGGTGGAGGCAGGCGGATCACCTGAGGTCAGGAGTTCGAAACCAGCCTGGCCAACATGGCAAAACCCCGCCTTAACAACAAAAAAAGTATCGTGCTTAAGGACAAAGCACAAGTACAAAGGTGGGGGGAATCCCTTTTATGAACAGTATGGTGGATCTGAAAACAGAAAGATGTGGAAAAAAGTAAACAGAATTGAGAGATACTCCTGAGTTTTGCTTGAGAAGCAGGGAAATAGGGCAGTAGCTAAAGAGGGATGTGGAGACAAGGGAGTATATAATTAAGATGAGGAAAATGTATACTCTAGAAATGGGAAAAATCAGTGATACAGAAGAGAAAGAAGATCTGATGGAGTAATGTCTTTCACACATGACAGAGGATGAAGTTTAGTGGAAAAGTGTAAGGCTGAGCGTGGTGGCTCACAACTGTAACCCCAGCACTTTGGGAGGCCAAGTCAGGTGGATCACGACGTCAGGAGTTCGAAACCAGCCTGGCCAACATGGTGAAACCCTGTCTCTATTAAATACATATAAAAAAAAATTTACCGGGCGTGGTGGCACACGCCTGTAATCCTACCTACTCAGGAGGCTGAAGCAGGAGAATCGCTTGAACCAGGGAGGCGAGGTTGCAGTGAGCTGAAATTGCACCACTGCACTCCAGCCTGGGTGACAACAGCGAGACAAGAAAGAAAAGAAAGGAAGAAAGAAAGAAAGTAAAGTGGAAGGACTGACCTTTGATAGCACCATCTACAATTCAGAACTACCACAGTAAGTGGAGGCTAGCAGGTAGGTAGCTACGGTAGGACCTTGTAGACATTCTGCCTTGATTACTTCTAAATTCTCAATCAAATAGAAACTAGGGTCATCAAGTGAAAATAAGGAAGGCAGATGATATGAAACCGTCCAGTGGCAGAAGAGTAACTGGACTAGTAAACTGTAAGACTGTCAGGTGCTGCACACTAAGGACCCAATTAAGGTTAATGTTCATGAATTTAAGTGAGACAAGTCAAAGTGGCTACAGGTGCATCTCTGGCTGCTCAGGTGCAAGTACAAACATTGAGGTAAATTTAATCACATTTGAGGTTTTCTAAGCAAGAACAATGGAAGCAGAGTGAGACCACATTGCCAAGCACTGTTAATATTACTTCAAACTCACATACTCCATAGCTTAGTACTTGCAGTACTAGTATTCTCATTTCATAGAAGAGGACCAACACATATCTACTGAGTAACTTGCCCGGGGTCACAAAGCAAGTGGCACAGCCAACTACACCCCTCAAAACATACCTTAATTCCAACTACTTATCTACATCTCCACTCCTACTACCCTGGTTCAAGCTCCAATTACTTAAAACTACTGCACAAGCCCCCTAAGTGATCTCTCCGCTTTTCACTCTTACCCACCCCACAGTATCAAAGTAACCTTTAAAAATCCTAAAAGAAGTATTTCTCTGTTGGATGTGCTGGCTTCTGCCTATAATCCCAGCACTTTAGGAGGCCGAAGCAGGAGAATCACTTGAGGCTAGGAATTGGAGATGCCTGGGCAAAACATCAAGACCCCATCTCTACAAAAAATAAACTAAAATTAGCTGGGCGTGGTGGCATGTGTCCATAGTCCCAACTACTGGGGAGGCTTAGGGTGGAGGACCACTTGAACCCAGGAGTTTGGAGCCGCAGTGAGCTATAATCATGCCACTGTACTCTAGCCTGTGACAGGGGAAGATCTTGTCGAAAAAGGAAGGGAAGGAAGGAAGGGGAGGGAGAGAAGGGAGGAAGAAGGGGAGGGAGAGAAGGGAGGAGGGACGGGGAGGGAGAAGGGAGGAAGGAGGGAAGGGGAGGGAGAAGGGAGGAGGGAAGGAAGGGGAGGCAAGGAGAGGGAAGGAGAGTAAGGGAGAGAGGGAAGGGAAGAAGGGAGGGAGGGAGAAAGGGAAGGAGAGAAGGGAGGAAGGGAGGGAGGAAGGAAAATAAGAGAGAGAAAGATTTCTGTCCTGCTTATAAATGTTTCCAATTTTACCTTGAAAACCCCTAGCCTACAAGGAATGCTCTGGCCACTTGCCTAACTGACTCTTTTATCTCTTACCCACCACCTTAGCAATGCAGGCTTTTATTTAGTTCCCAAAACACATTCTTAAAGGTCTTTGCCCCAGCAGTTCCCTACAGAAAATATTCTCCTCATCCTGTGTGCTCATTTTTATTCAGCTCTCAGCTTAAAATGTCACCTTATTCAAAAAGACCTTCAGTGACTAGTTAATTTAAAAGTAGCCACCCAGTGAAGTATTATCACATACTTTATCCTATTTCAACTTTCTACATAGCACTTAACATTACCTGGTTTTTAAAATTTGTTTTTTGATGGTTTTATCCCACTAGACTGCATACATCATCACAGCAGGGCCTGACCAGTAAGTACATAGCAAATATTTATTAAATAAATGAATCAACATGCAAACACTACACTGGGGGAGTCACATTTGCCAGTTCACCAAAAGAATATGTTCAATTCATTCAAAGATTTTTACTAAATGCTTACTGTGTGCAAGGCATCAAAAGAGCAAAAGTCTGACAAAAAGTGTACCAGATTTCTCAGTTTCTTCCTGTATCTTGTTCTGCCAATATGCTGAGAACTTTTAATTTCACCTGTGATATATTTTTAATATTTACTACTTATTGCCTTAATAATCTAGGAAACTTCTGTAATATAAAACTAGCATGACTGTATTAAAAATATAATAAACCACCACAGGAATAACAAATGATAGCTAGTAAATAAATCACTAATAAATGATAGCTAGTAAATACTGTGTAATACAGAACAAGTATTAAAGCTATATACACACACACTTTTTTTTTTTTTTTGAGATGGAGTTTTGCCCTTGTTGCTCAGGCTGGAATGCAATGGTGCATCTCAGCTCACTGCAACCTCCTCCTTCAGAGTTCAAACAATTCTCCTGCCTCAGCCTCCCAAGTGGCTGGGATTACAGGCATGCACCACCATGCACAACTAATTTTGTATTTTTAGTAGTGAGACGGGGTTTCACCATGTTGGTCAGGCTGGTCTTGCACTCCTGACCTCAGGTGATCCACCTGCCTTGGCCTCCCAAAGTGCAGGGTAAAGCAATATTTTGTAACTATCACATTATAGAGACAAACCACAAAATGAGGTAATTCTTCACAGCACACTAATATGCTATTTATAGATATTAAAACAATATCTTTATAATTCTTAGCAAAAAAATCCAATGTATATGCACAGTTTTAATGTCACTTATATAGTAATCCAACCACATTTCAGCGTTTGCATTTTAAGTCTCATCTCAAATTTACTGAGTTTTTAGTTATTCAAAGCAAACAGTGTCAAGAGTTAGACTGCAGGATTAATTTGTACACCACATGCTCTTTCTTGTGCTCATTTCATTGATGCAATAAAATGCTGCACTGTATTTTTTTTTAAATCAAAAAGTTTATTCTTAAATCTACCTTTCTTAGTGGCTTTAACAAACAGCAATATAAAAAACTAAGTGACTATGAAACTGAGCTTAAAAACTGTATTCCATTTCCCTCTAAATGTCTATGACACCAATAAACTTCAGAATTTTAAAGAATTTCAGAGAAGCAGTGGTCTATTACACATCTCACAATGTTTTAATATGTAGGCTACTTAAATGTCTTCCACAATTTTTACAGAAGAAAGACAAAACACCACATAATGAAAAAAATCTAACAACGGTCTCCTTACCCCATACATACCACCTTCTCATTTTGTTTCTGCATTGTTTGAATATTTTATAAGAAGGTTAGCATTACAATTGTAAAAACAAAAAGATCTTTGTAAAGGATAATACTAAAGGCAGTGGTCATGTAATGTATCACAGTAATAGTCAAGTAAATGGTACAAAATGCCTAATAAGTCTAAGAAAGTTTTGTTAGTTAAAACTAGAGCAAATAAAAACACCTTAAAACAAATTATCTTGTTTTTTCCACTTTGTATATCCCCTACTCTATAGCCACACACTTCGACTATGTCAATAAAGCTCCCAGATGTTCCATACCAGGTTCTACAGGTCCCTGTACTCCTCCAGTCCTGCGAGCAAAAAGCTCACTAAACATTTACTTGTTCAACAAATGAATCAGTCCCATGATTCCCCTTATCGCACAGTCCTTTCTTCCATTTTTGCTCATGCTCATCTCAAGTTCACAAGAGTTTCTATACTGACGTTTAAGTTACTAAATTTCCTTGGTTCCTGCTAGGTAAATATTAAACAAGGACAAACCTCTGAGCAGAACAAAAACGGGTCTCAGTAAGATCCTATCTTGTCTTTTAGATCTACTTCTAATATCCCTGGTTACCCAGTTCTCACAACAACTTAGAAAACAGGACACTTAGTGTCGTCCTATTAAATATAATTTTCATTGTTTTTTTCTTACTGGAAGTCTTAGATGTATCAAAAATAAATATTAATTAAAACCCACTACATAGAATTGAAACAGTTGTCTTGAAAAAACTTCCTAAAGTAATTAAAATAAAAACTGACAAGTCATTAAATGCAAACATTCCATATATCACAGAGGAAATGCTTTAATTTCTTGCCCCAGACTAACAATATTTTTATACTAATAGCAACAAAATTATATAAATAGCAACAAAAGCTGTAGACGCCACTCCGTAACAATGAGCTTTTCAAAAATATTATTTCTAAAAGTATAACATAGTACTTTTCCTAGGAAATAAACTGGAAAATAGCAAAAATAGTTTAGAATTTGTACAAATACAGATATAGAATTGGCTCTCAGTTAACACTGTATGTGAAAAGTGCCTAAAACGCTAAACAAATCTTACAGACCATACATACTTCAGTGGAGCTGTTGAAGAGAGTCACTGCATAACTTCAATACGCCCACAAATATTTACCAAAAAGCCACAATATTTCTTTAGGTTTCAATAATTCTGATATAATTCTAAAATTAAAATAATTCTGAGTATAAGCTGATTAAGTTAGTGTGGCACCAACATCTGATACCACAAAGAACCAAAAGCAAATAGGCATTTTACATAGTTTGCCTGAAATCAGACAAATCCCATTTTAACTTTCACACTTCAACTTATTAACGCATATTAAGCAGTAAAGAAATATTCAAGAGGAATTTGATTCTATTAGTACTGTCAGTCCACAGGGTGTTGTCAATTACTTCTGAGGACACAGAAAAGTTTCTCATGTGTAACTGGTATCTCCTGTACCTTTAAGAAGTTAATCACACAGCATACACCTACATATAAATATTTTGAAATCAAATAATTTTGTACCAAAATCGCAAAAAGTTTGGGGGAACTCTCCTTGTTTCTTAAACAATTAAAGATATACAAAACTTAAGATTAAATAAGTACAACGTAACGCTGTATCTCCATTCAAAGGAATCCACTGTTTAAATAATCGATTCCATTTACTGACCACCAAGTAAATACATACCATTTAATCCTCACATCTCCGCAAGGCAGGTATTATCCCTATGGTACAGAGGATGAAACTAAGCGTAATTTGCCCAAGGTCATAGCAAGTAAGTTACAAAACCACAAATAGAACTCAGGTCTACGTAATTAACACCAAAGTCCCTGATCTCCAACCAAAATAGAAACAACTACTTTAAAAAATAGAGCTGGGCAGGAAACTGCTGGTTTAAACTTAGTATTATGACAATCTTAGCGGTGTATTCCAGAATGTAAGCAGTAAATTTACACTCACGGCATTATTAGATTCTTGGCATAAAGTTGTGTTGACCTCAACAGTGTCTCTTTATGCAGTCACAAACACAGAAAAATGTATAACGTGGACTTCCGAAATGTGTAAGACTAACTATAGAAGGGATTCAAAGTTGTTTTTTTTTTTTCTTTTTTCCCCCTTGAACAGCTACTGTTTAGGGGCCTGGGGGAGTGCGGATGAAGGGTTACAACTCCTAACAATTCCAAGATTTCTAAAGCAGAGAACCCGTTAAAACTGAAGTTCAGTTTGAGCTTGGAATGGATCTGAAGGCCTCTAATGCTAAAACCTTCACCACCAAAGAGGCCTCAAAGTGCAACCTACACAGGGTGTGGGTTGGGTGGCGGGAGGAAGGCAGCACAACAATTCACTTACAAATAAAAGGGTTAATTCTGACGGTAAAGGGGCAAATTCATTTTCACCACCGCACACCTCTCACGCGGCGGCAAACGAAACCTGATGCTTTTTTTTTTTTTTTTTCCTTAAAGCTCATCTTCTCAGGTTACCAACTCTGGGACCTAAGCGCCTAACCAGGTCCACACAGGAGTAGTGGCGACGCCTTCGTCTCCCTCCCCCACCTGTGCACCCACACCAGAAAACCAGGCACCACGGCCGAGGCTGCCTGGACCTCCCCATCCCCCTCCGGCCCTGCTAGCACAAGCTCCTAGGCCAGGGCCCTCGGGCGTGCGCTCCACACCATCTGCCACCAGGCCTTCGGAGTCCGGCCACTGCTTCCCTATTCTGCCACAAAGCCCCCGGCCAAGCCGGGAGGGTCGGCTCTGCCGCACGCCGGCAGGGCCGGGGCCGAGACCCAGAAGCAAGGCCCTCACTGCACCCTCCCGGGCTTCCCCCGCTGAAGCGCGCCGCCCGGCTCCACTCCCGGATCCTGGCGCTCCCCGCGGCCCGCACGCGGCCGCCCCCGCCCCCAGTCCGCGTGCATACCGTCTCCTCGGGGTCGATGTCTATCTTGAAGGTCTGCTGCTGGAGGGTCTTCAGGGTGACCTGCATGGTGCCGCCACGCAGCTCGGCTGCCGGGCCTGCGCCGGGTGCTGGCCGCTGGGCGGGGTCTGTGGCCTGGCGGGGCCCCGGGGTCGCCCGCGCTCCTCGCGCTCTGGGGAGGAAGGCGGTGGGGGTGGGGGCTTGTCACATTCGCCCAGCGGAGCGGCCTCTCCCCCAGCCCGTGCCCCGGCCCGCGCCGCTGCTTCCGCGACTGCGGCCTTCCCCGCGAGCTCGGGCCGCCGTGCCTCCTCACGCGCCGGGCGCCAGCCACTAACTCTGCAGGAGGCGCGAAGGGCTCTGCGAGACAAGCAAGGAATCCGCTAGCTCACCACAGGATGGTGGCCGCCATCATCGTGACTCGCCGAGACGTGCCCCCTCCCCCACCCGAAAAACCTTGGGGGGGATGGGGCCGGGCGGGCGAAGCGCGCAGGCGTGAGGGGGTGCGGCGACGCTTTGCGCAGGCGCGGCAGAGGACTCCGCCCCGGAATTGGGGGCGGGGCAGAAGGCGGCTCTGGAATGTCGACGGCCTGGACCCGGATAGCGCAGGCGCGGCGTTCCGTGGGCGGCCGGGGCTCTCCCGGCTTACTCTTCGCAGCTATAGCCGGGGCGTTCTCTCAGTCCGCCGCCGCTCCGCCTCTTTCCAGACTCCGCCCGGCTGCCGAAGTTACGCAATCTGTAGCCTGGGAAGCGCTACGTGGAGACTCGGCAGAGTGGATGCCGAGCCCTGGAGCGGGGGAGTAATGGGACGGAGTTTAAGTGAAAGGATGGCGGTAACCACAGCTAGGGGCTAGCACCCGCGGGGGGCTTGCTGCGGGACTCCGCCCTGAGGTGTCGACTGATTCTTTAATCCTGCCGGCGCAGCCTCCTGAGCCGGACTGCCAGTGTTCAAATTTTGTTTTCTCTCACTAGGCTTGGGACATTGGGCCTAAACAGATGGGCTGATTTAAAACGAAGGTCGGCTGGGGGGTGGAGGCTCACGCCTGTAATCCCAGCACTTTGGGAGGCCGAGGCGGGCGGATTACCTGAGGTCGGGAGTTCGAGACCATCCTGGCCAACGTGGTGAAACCCCTGTCTCTACTAAAAATACAAAAATTAGCCGGCCGTGGTGGCGGGCGCCTGTAGTCCCAGCTACTCGGGAGGCTGAGGCAGGAGAATCGCTTGAACCCTGGAGGCGGAGGTTGCAGTGAGGCGAGATCGGGCCATTGCACTCCAGCCTGGGTGACAGTGAGACTCCGTCTCAAATAATGATAGTAATTTTAAAAAAATAAAACGGAGGTCAAGTTCTGTCACACCTTGGGGCAGAACTGTCCGGTGGTTCCCCGTTTAGCCCCGAGTTAAAGTCAGAGTTCTTAGAACGGATGCATTAACCCCTCACCTTTCCCTGCGTTGCCTTACTCTCCCCACTGGTGGATTCTAGGGTGCCCCCGCCTCAGGGCCTTCCTTTGCACTTGCTGTCCCTGCTCCCCTCCTTAAAATCCTTGCTCAGATGTTGCCTTCTTGGTGAGGTCTGCGCTGGCTGCCTTACTTAAAATCGCAACTTCTATTTCTGTTATTTTGCTGTTTTCTTCTATAGCGGGTATCCCCTTTTAATTACCGTGTAATGTATGTATCTCTTGTTTCTCATCTTTCTCCCTTTCCTGTAAACCCCAGACTGAAGCTGCAGTGCACAGAGGCAAAGATTTTGCTTTGTTCACCCATGAACATGGCTGGCACATTGCAGGTGCACAGTAAATATTTGTGGAATGGGTGAATGTGCTTCCAGATCCTCAGCAGTAAAATGAGAAGAACAATGTCACTCATTGATTATTGGAGGGGTAAGTTGAATATTGTATGTAAAATCGTAGTACCAGGATCATAATAAACAGTCTGTAAGCGGTTAACTATTAGCAAAATGTCCGTTTACAGATCGAACACTGAAGTACAGAGATGTTGAGTAATTCACCTGGAATCACCCAGCCAGTAGTAAGTGGCAAATCCAGAATGTGACCTCAGGCGGAATGACTCCAGAGCCTGTGTCCCAGGGTGCGCCACTTTTCCCTTCTTTTTTTGTTTTAAAGATTATTTTTTAAAGGGCAGGCTGGAGTGCAGTGCCACAAACACGGCTCACTGCAGCCTCAGCCTCCCGAGCTCAAGAGATCCTTCCACCTCAACCCCTCGAGTAGCTGGGACTACAGGTACACACCACTGCTTCCCAGCTGATATTTTTTTGTACAGATATGCTCTCCCTATGTTACCAGGGCTGGTCTTGAACTCCTGGGCTCAGGCGTCTGAAGGTGCTGGGATTACATGTGAGCCATCGCGCCCAGCTATTCTCCTGTGTTTTACACTGTGCCTGTGGCACATTTAATTTAGTTGAAGTATAAAACTCAGTTCTAGTCAGGCCACTAGCTCTACAACAATTACAAATCACTTCTCTGGGACAGCATCCTCATTAATACAATGTCACTGCTTGGTTTTCAGTGGCTTCTAGGAGCTTGGGTTTAATGTTTCTGTGTAACTTTCCTTGACCAGCCTCCCCCTCCACTAACGTGGTATTTCCCCTTTCACAGCAGGTAATCACCTTCATAGTAATTAAATATGCATTCTTCTGCCCTCTGTCTTCCTGTGTAGCTACTCTTAGTCACCAGGTGGTTTCATCTTGGCCCTTGTTTTGAAATACCTCCCGCCTGGATCTCTCCCCTTAGCTATAGAGTTAGCCAATTGCCTAAGCAATATCTTTACCTGAATATGTAACAAGCGTCTGAAATTTAATATGGCCAAAGAGAACAATTGATTTCTCTCTGGACTTGCAAACTGCTTCCTCTCCCAGTTTCCCCCATCTTAGTTCATGGCCTCACAATCTACCCAGGTGCTCAGACCACAAATCTGGTCCTCATCCCTGGTAAGTTTCTTCCCTCCTTCACCCAATCCCAGCCACCACATGCAATTCATTATCAACTCCTGCCAACCTTATTCTTCCAAGTATATCCCCAACTCAACCTATTTTCACTGTTTCTACTTCTGCAGCCCTAAGCTAATCCATCATATCCTTCACCTGCCTCCCACCTGGTCTCTCCAGTTCCAGTCTTTACCCCCAACAGCCTCCCTAGCAGCCAGAGTGGCCTTTTAAAACCCATAAATCAGAGCATGTTGTATCTATGCTTAATATCTAATTATGTTTTAGAATAAAAGTCAAACACTTTATGTGGCCTTGGAGAGCCCACATGATCTGACTCCTGTCAATTTTTCTGACCTCATCTCTTTCCTTCTCTCATCCTCTCATTCACTGTCATCCATTTCCCTATCCGCCCTCAAACAGACTAAACTGGTTCTAGCCTCAGGGACTTTGCACTTGAGGTTCCTTCAGCTTGAAACTCTGTCTTCCCAGATCTTTGAATGGCTAACTCCTTTTCATCTTCAGGTTCCAATTCAAATTTTACCCTTTTAGAGAGGACTTCTCCAACAAATTTAATAATATGTAATAAACATGTGTTAAGCCTTTTTTCTAGGCAAGGCACTTGCTTCTTAGGGAGAGACACTCACTCTCTTATTCACAACTGTTTTCCCAGCACCTACAACAGTGCCTAGAACACAGTAGGTGCTCAATAGTGTAGGTTAACTGACTCCTAAATCAGTTGTAAACTCCATGAGATAGAGGCTGAGTCAGTCCTGTGCATCTTGTTATCTGAAGAAGCTAGCATAATGTAGATAGTCTATACATATTGTTTGAAAACATAATAGTCACTTGAGTTATAATTTACAACAGTTGTAAGAAAATGTGAAAATATTTTAAAACCTGGAATATGCTGTACAAAGTTATTATAATATTAAATTCTACAACTTCCTACTACAACTATTATTGTCTGCAGAAAAAAAAGGATGAGAGAGATGCCTTTCCATATATTAGTGCATGCAAAAAAAGGAGTTTTGGTTTTTTTGAATTTTTTTGCGCATGGCAAAAGAAAAAAAAAAGCCAATATAGAAAGGGAGGGATTGGCTAGGCATGGGGTTTCATGTACTTTGGGAGGCCAAGGCAGGCAGATCACGAGGTCAGGAGTTCAAGACCAGCCTGGCCAATATGGCGAAACACCGTCTCTACTAAAAATCCAAAAAAACTTGCCAGGTGTGGTGGTGTGCTCCTGTAGTCCCAGCTACTCCGGAGGCTGAAGCAGGAGAATTGCTGGAACCCAGGAGGTGCAGGTTGCAGTGAGCTGAGATTGTGCTACTGCACTCCAGCCTGGGCAATAGAGGGAGACTCCGTCTCAAAAAAAAAAAAAAAAAGAAAGGGAGGGATTGATTGAAAATAAAATCCCACTCCCACTCCCACCTCCCTAGGAATAAGCATTGTTTTGAGTTCTTAGAAACTTTCTAGATATATAAAAGAATATATTTCCCCAATATATTGGGAATATGAAGGGAATATGTTCTGAGAAATGTGTCAGGCAATTCCGATGTTGTGCAAACATCATGGAATGTACACACACAGCCTAGGTGGTATAGCGTACTACACACCTAGGCTATATGATATAGTCTATTGCTCCCTGGCTGCAAACCTGCACAACATGCTACTGTACTGAGTAACACAATAGTAACACAATAGTAACACAATAGTAACTACTCATGTATCTAAACAGAGAAAAGATATGATTTAAAAAAAGGTATAAAAGATTTTAAATGGCGCACCTTTATAGGGTGCTTATTATGAATGGAGCTTTCAGGAGTGGAAAATACTCTGGGTGAATCAATGAGTGACTGGTGTGTGAATATGAAAGTCTAAGGTGTTACTGTACACTACTATACAAACGCCGCACACCTAAGCTACACTAAATTTATTTGTAAAATGTTTCTTTTTTCAATAATTTATTAGCTTGCTGTAATTATAAACTTCTAATTTTTAACTTTTTGACTCTGGTACTTAAAATACAAACATATTGTACAGCTATACAAAAATATTTTCTTTATGTCCTTACTCTGTAAGCTTTTTTTTTTTTTTTTGAGACAGGGTCTTGTTCTGTCACTGAGACTGGAGGGCAGTGGCATGATCATAGCTCACTGCAGCCTCAAACTCCTGGCCTCAAGAGATCTTACTGCCTTTGCCTCCCAAAATGCTAGAATCACAAGCACGAGCCATTGCCCCTGGCCTTGTTTTTTTCTTTTTTAAACTTTTTTTTTAAGAACTAAGAAACACACATTAGCCTAAGCCTATACCAGGTTAGGATCATCAATATCACCATTTTGTACCTTCATATCTTGTCAAACTAAAGGGCCTCAGGGTACAAAATAACACCCATGGAGCTGTCATCTCCTATGATAACAATACCTTCTTCTGGAATACCTCTTGAAGGACCTGTGTGAGGCTGTATTACAGTTAACTTTTGTGTTATAGGTGGAAGGAGCACTCGCTAAAAGAAAATAAAAAGTATAGTACAAGGCCCAGCACAGTGGCTCATGCCTGTAATCCCAGCACTTTGGGAGGCTGAGGCTGGCAGAATGCATGAGTTCAGGTGTTTGAGACCAGCCTGGGGAACATGGCAAGACCCTGTCTCTATAAAAAATAAAAATAGCCAAGCGTGGTGACACGTACCTGTAGTCCCTGCTACTTGGGAGGCTGAGGTAGAGAGATCACTGGAACACAGGAGGTGGAGGTTGCAGTGAGCCAAGATTGTGCCACTGCACTCCAGCCAGGGCTACGGAGCAATATCCTGTCTCAAAAAACAAAAAAATATAATACAAGCTAGGTGCTGTGGCTCGTGCCTGTAATTTCAACACTTCGGAAGCCTGAAATGGGAGGATTGCTTGAGCCCAGGAATTCAAGACCAGCCTGAGCAACATAGGGAGACTTCATCTCTACAAAAAAATTTTATTTAATTAGCCAGGCATGGTGGTACACATCTGTGGTCTCAGCTACTCTGGAGGCTGAGGTGGGAGGATCCCTAGAGCCTAGGAGGTCAAGGCTGCAGTGAGCTGTGATGGTGCCACTGCACTCCAGCCAGAGCAAGATCTTGTCTCAAAATTTTAATTTAGTATGTTTATATATAAACCCACAATCGTTTATCATCAAGTACTACATATGATACATAATTTTATGTGCCAGACTTTTATATGATTTGCAGTGCAATAGATGTGTTAACACCAGCATCACCACAAACACGTGAGTTATACATAGCACTATGACATTACGACACCCAAGATCTCACTAGGCGTTAGGAATTTTTCAGCTCCATTAAAATGTCATGCATAGATGTGGTTCAGCATTGACCAGAACGTCACATGGCACACGACTGTAGTTGTGGCAGCAGTAGATTTTAGATGTCAATTAATTAAAATGTTTGCACAATATTATTTTCTGAAGTACAAAAGATAAAATTTTGTTTTGAATTTCTAGAAAAACTGCACACTGGACATGCTAGATAGTAAGACCTCCACCCCTACTCCAAAACACAAAAACCACCAAGATGAAGCTCTTGTCAGCAAGGCATTGTAAGATAGGCCTTGAGCCTTTCTTCTAGAGCTATTGGGCCAAGATTAAATGATGGGAAGAAGTCATTAATTCCAAATGCTTGATAACAAGCATTGCTTGCATTTTTGGAAATCCATCAGACGGTTTAGGGAAGAGGCTGAGCAAGAAGAGATACAGCAGCTGCTGACTTAAAAAATCCAGAGTAAAAATGCCAGACTAGACAACTCATTCATCCAACAAATAATTTTTTTTTTTTTTGAGACAGAGTCTTGCTCTGTTGCCGGGCACCAGGCTGGAATGCAGTGGCATGATCTCAGCTCACTGCAACCTTCGCCTCCTGAGTTCAAGCAATTATCCTGCCTCAGCCACCCGAGTAGCTGGGACTACAGGTGCATGCCACCACGCCTAGCTAATTTTTGTATTTTTTAGTAGGGACGGGGTTTCACCATGTTGGCCAGGATGGTGTTGATCTCTTGACCTCATGATCCGCCTGCCTCTGCCTCCCAAAGTGCTGAGATTACAGGCGTGAGCCACCGTGCCTGGCCCCAACAAATAATTTTTAAGGACTCAGTAGGAAACGGAACCAAGTCCTTGCACCCATGGAGTTTATATTTTAGTATGGTAATAAACTGATAATATGCTAAAAATAAAAACAATTATAATACATCAGGTGATAAGTACCATTTAAACAAATGCATGAAGAGGATGAATAGTGTTCTGCAAAAGGGATATTGCTTTACAGATTATTCCATTTATGTTTCAGTCTCATCCCACTCCCAGCAATGTTTTTGACTCTTTCTTTACCCAGAAATTAGCCCCAAGAAGGCTGATCTGTAGGACTATCGCAATTGGCTTTCTGGGGCATCGTTGCAGGAGATAGGTTTGAGGGAGGAGAGTGAAGTTAGAGAATTTATGCATCTTTGAGGCTGGCAGTGCACTTGATACAAGGTCACCGCTTCTGTAGGGTGGCTCCTCTCCAGGAGATTCTGGTAACTGCTCCCCACTTTGCCCCCTCAAGCCTAGAGGGTTCTTATTTCTCATTCCAGGGAAATGTACTCTCCCTATAATTTCTCTATGCTCTCTTCCACATCATTGCAAAGCGTCTCTTTCATGAATGTTTTCAGAATATATATCCATATTAGTTTTTTAGGGCAGCCATAACAAAGTACCACAAACTGGGTGGCTTAAAATAACCAAAATTTGTTGTTTCACATTTCTGGTGGCTTGAAGTTCAAAATCAAGGTGTTGGTAGGGCTGTATTTTCTCTGAGATTTGGAGAATTCTTCCTCATGTCTTTCTAGCTTCTGGTGCATTTCCGACAATCCTTGGTGTTCTGTGGCTTGCAGCTGCAGCACTTCAGCCTCTGCTTCCATCATAATCTGCCCTTGTGTGTCCACATCCCTATGTCTCTTCTTATGAGGATACCAAGTCATATTGGATTAAGGGCCCCTCCCTACTCCAATATGACTTTGTGTAACTAATTGTATCTGCAGTGACCCCATTTCCAAATAAGTTAATATTCTAAGGTACTGGGGTGTCAGTCCTCACCAAATCTTTGGGATAACACAATTTAACCCGTAAAATATCTAATTTAAATGTGATGTCTCTTTTTCTGCTGAGGCCCAGACTGATATACCCATTGATCAAGTAAAGTCTCCTTAATAGAGTGATATTGGAGTAGTGTAAAGCAAGGAAGCCAGTCATGCCAATGCTGGGGAAAGAGAGAACTGAATAAAGGGAACAGCAATAATATCCATAAATGTTCATACTCATATAGCACTTATCACGTGCAGATGCAAGGCCATGAGGTAGTATCCTTGGCATATTGAAGGGATAGGGAGGAGGTGGCATGAAGGAGCCAAGGAAGCAAGGAGAAGAGAGACATAAGGGAGGTGGGGCAGTGGGCTGAGAGCCATTGTAAAGAAAAGACTTTGGCTTTAGTTCTGAGTAATGTAGAAAGTCATTGGAAGGTTTAAGACAGAGAAGTAACATGATCTGACTTAACGTTTTGAAAGAATTGCTCTGGTTGCTGTATGGAGAACTTCCTGGAGGAAGGCAAAGGTGGATGGAAAGAAGCCAGTTAGGAGGTTATTGCAATAATATCAGAAGAGAGTGGTGACTCATATCAGGGTGGAAGCCATACAAGTGGTAAGAAGCAGTTGGATTCTGGATTTATTGAAACTAGAGCCAACAGGCTTTGCCGATGGAGTTGATGTTGTATGTGAAAGAAAGAGGCTCATGGAATGCAAGTTCATGTTAGGAAACTTCCTAGGCATCTTTTGGTCCTCCTCACTCACATGTGTCTACCCTGACTCACAGTGTTTTGCAGACATCGATCTATCCAGCAAATGTTCTCTGAGCACCTATTCCAAGCATTGTGTTGGAAATACAGTAATAGCCAAGGTTTGATTCTGGATCCTATTAAGAAAAATAGCAGTGTTTCACTTAACCCCTTCTGTAGGCAGAACACACACTGCATACATTTATTTAATATAGTTGCAGTCTTGGCGTCCACTTTTAGGCTTGACATAGGTTGTTTGAAACCCAATTGTACCTTATCACCTTGGGCTTAGTTAAAACTTACCATCCTGGCTGGGTGCTGTGGCTAATGCCTGCAATCCCAGCACTTTGGAAGACTAAGGTGGGAGGATTCCTTGAAACCCTGAGATTGAGACTATCTTGGACAACATAGCAAGACCCCATCTCTAGAAAAAATTTAAAAAATTAGCCAAGTGTGGTGTTGTGTGCCTGTAGCGGCAGCTACTCAGGATGCTGAGGCAGGAGGGTTGCTTGAGTCCAGGAGGTCAAGGCTGCAGTGAGCTATGATCATGCCACTGTACTCTAGCCTGGGTGAGATCTAAAACAAACAAACAAAAACAAAACCACAAAAACTTCCCCTTGTGTTTGTTTGAGATATAAGCCTTTCTGCTCCCCATCTTGCTAACCCAAAACCCAACACATTCCACAGATGCTGACCATGGTAAAACCTAATGATCAACGCCAGGGGCAGGTAAGTCAGTTTCCCCCTTTGCATTTGTTTTCCTTAAACTAGCTTAATCCCCAACCATCTTCAGGAGAGGTCATGAACCTTAATAAAGGCGCAGCCTCACAGGTCCTCTCTCTCCCTCCCCCTCCCCCTCTCTTCTTTCTCTCACTCCACTCCTTCTCCCTCATTCTGTCTCCTTCTTTCCCTTTCTCCCCTTTTCCCTCTGTGTCTCTGCCTCTACCCACTGGTTGAGCTCTCTGCCACCTCCAGACTTTCTCAGCACCCTTAATGCCTCTGGGATCTGTAAGTAATAAATGTATTCTGTTTTGTGCATTTTGGCTTCACTTCCTTAGTATGTCTCTCCTGACCAACACACCAGAACTAACTTTGCCCCAGTCAGGACTCTTCTAGAGAGTGGCTATCTTGGCTTATGGCCACTGACGAGAGAGAGCTTCAGATTAAATTAGAAAGAAATCATAACAGTGGAAGTCACAGCACATGCCTAGTCATTGAGGTATTGCTCCTTTTCCCATTGTTTGTATGTAGATTTGTGATTTATGACATAAATTTCATGCTCTTAGAACCTCTTTCCGAATTCTAGATGCTTGTAGAGTGGTCACATTTTGTTAAGTACAAAAATAGTGCCTCATTGTAACAAAAATGTTCCACTCATCATTGAAAGCATTTCAGCATCTTACAATTAAACACTTTTAAAAACAATTTCAGCCTGCAACAATTGAGCTTTAAAAAAATCTTTTGTCAGACCGTGTATCATGGCTCATGCCTGTAATCCCAACCACTGGGAGGCTGAGATGGAAGGATCACTTGAATCAAGGAGTTTGAGGCCAGAATGAGCAACATAGGGTGACTCTGCCTCTACAAAAAAAGAAAAATTAGCTGGGTGTGGTGATACATGCCCAGCTGTGGTCCCAGCCACTCCGGAGGCTGAGGTGGGAATATCACTTGAGCCTGGGAGGTTGAGGCTGCAGGAGGTTGAGCTGTGATCACACCATTGCACTCTAGCTTGGGTGACAGAGTGAGACCCTATCTAAAAAAAAAAATTA
Organism: Cacajao melanocephalus; assembly: GCA_963573385.1. Classification (NCBI taxonomy): domain Eukaryota; kingdom Metazoa; phylum Chordata; class Mammalia; order Primates; family Pitheciidae; genus Cacajao; species Cacajao melanocephalus. The sequence goes on along the minus strand of CAUYLG010014842.1, from coordinate 21,965 downwards.
ATAACGTTTTTTCTTCTATCTTAGACTTCTGGTTTCTTCAACCTCTGTCCTGCGTCTTACAGCTCAAGTTTCTCATTCCTATAAATCTCTTACACATTGTTCACTCACTGTGTAAATTCAGGTACCTCGGAAGCAGATGCCAAAACAGGAATACTAGCCCTTTTGTTGGTGGATATCAATTGTGAAAAATAGAAGGAAGGAAGCAGGTTTTGGTAAGGAAAGCCTTAGACCACAATGATAATATTGCCTGTGAAAGGAAAGAGGAAAGGAGGCAGAACTGGACAGAGAGAGAGTCAGACTGTGATGTAGATCAGACAGTTTCAACCAACCTAATGGGCAGCTCTGGAGACAACATTGCCCATCCCACCAGTCAGTGGATAAAATTCCCAGATTCTGGTGCTGTCACCATGCTCAGTAGCTAGGGGCTGCCCTAGAAGAGCTGCCAGCGAATTGTGCTTCTCACAGCTAAGTTTTGCTTTTTTGGTTTTTTGGAAGTACAGTCTGAGCAGTTGACTTCCCTGGCTGCCACGGGGATGCCACTTGCACCATGCAAACCCTCTCTGCAGTTATATGCCCTCTCCTTCACTCGCCCAGTCTTCGTTCACATCCCACCTTCTCAATGAACCCTACCCTAACCCCTTATTTCATACAACAAAATGCCCAGCACTTCCCAGAGCAGCTTTCCCCAGTGCCCCTTATCCCACCTTTCTTTTCCCTCCCTTTAAACTTATTATCTTCTAACACATTATATTATTTATTTATTGTATTTATTGTGTAGTGTCACCTCCCCTGTTACAAGACAGAGATCTTTGTCACATTCTTTAAGCATCAGGAAGTGTACCTGAAGCAGAGAATGAGCTCAATTAATAATGAAAGGCAAACTTAGTCACCCATCAAAACAAAGCAAATTGAAACAAGATGATATTGTTATATACAGAAATTAAACAATCAGGACTTAATAACCCACAATAATATCAAAAGTGGATGGAAATGGTGTTTTCATAGTTTTCTGATGAGTTTACACTTGTTACAAGCATTTGGAAAGCCACTTAGCCATACAGGTGGTTTTTAACTTCTAGAATTTTAATTCTTGTGCACACCAAAGCTTTGCCAATTATACATGAATACCCCTAAAATGAAGCAATTTCCAGCTTAGCTACCTAACTAAGATTTGGAAATTTGGTTTTATGGTGCAGTCAGCAAGCTACTGGGGCAAAAGCCTGGCATTCATATTTTTAATGTTTGAACAGCACTGTTTACGCAACTCAACATTTCTTTTTCTCATTTGAACTGATTTTCTCATTAGTTTTGCAAGAAAGTAGAAAAGTTGTTCGCAATAAATTGTGAAATAGATCTTTTGCTAAAGTTCAATATGTTTAAGCAGTCTTTTCTCCCCAACATTCATTTTCTCATTCTAAACTGGTTTTCTTATTTTCAGCTAAAGCTGATTTTAATGATTTTAATATATAATTTATTTCAAGTATCACTGGCTTATCTTTTGAGCTACAAATCATGGCTGGTCTTTGGTTGAAATTGGGTTTATTTGTTAATTAATTTATCATTTATTCTTCAACATTTCTTGGGATGTGGTGACATGTCAGGCCCTATGTTGGGTGAGTCTTTGAATCTCTGGCCTGAGGAGCCCTACCAAGAGAGATAAACAAATAACCTGTGATATGTGCTGGGACTAAGGAATGTTCCAGAAAGCTTATGAGACCTGATAGGCTTTGAGTGGGGTGGGCTGTGGACAGGAGACTCAATGTCTTTCCAGCTTTCCCTATATCCTACTTTTACAGCTGGTTATCTAGTAAATGTTTTGGATACATGTTCTGAAAGTTATATTAGCATTAGAATACTATCTTCTCAAAAATTCTGAGTAAATTAATTCAATTATGTTGGTAGGCTAAGGAAGAGGGAAAAGAGAGGAGGTATTGCTGTCTCAGGATGGCATAGGTGGAAGAAAATCCGTGTAGAAGTGGGCCTTCACAGTTCAGTCCTGTATTGTTCAAGGGTCAACCATAATTAAGGAGAGCCCCAGGACCTGAAGTGTTTTAAGTTACATATCAGTTATCCCACAGATATATCTTTTCTTTTTTTTTGAGATGGAGTTTTGCTCTTGTTGCTTAGGCTGAAGTGCAATGGCATGATCTCAGCTCACTGCAATCTCTGCCTCCCGGGTTCAGCGATTCTCCTGCCTCAGCCTCCCGAGTAGCTGGGATTATAGGCATGTGCCACCATGCCCAGCTAATTTTGTATTTTTAGTAGAGGCAGGGTTTCTGCATGTTGGTCAGGCTGGTCTTGAACTTCCTGCTTCAGGTAATGTGCCTGCTTTGGCCTCCCAGAGTGCTGGGATTACAGGTGTGAGCCCCTGTGCCTGGCCTGGGTATGTCTTTTCTTTTTTTTGAGACAGAGTCTTGCTCTGTTGCCAGGTGCCAGGCTGGAGTGCAGTGGTGCAATCTCAGCTCACTGAAATCTCTATCTCCTGGCTTCAAGCAATTCTCCTGCCTCAGCCTCCCGAGTAGCTGGGACTACAGGCACGTGACACCACGCCCAGCTAATTTTTGTATTTTTTAGTAGAGACAGGGTTTCACCATGTTGGCCAGGATGGTCTCAATCTCTTGACTTTGTGATCTGCCCGCCTTGGCCTCCCAAAGTGCTGGGATTACAGGCGTGAGCCACCGCTCCCAGCCTGGATACGTCTTCTTGCATATATGAATATTGTATGAAATTGATTTTATAGTTTCTTGTTCCCATTATATTTCCAGTCTGTCTCATTCTTTCTTTGTTTCCTCACTAGAGTCCAATGTAGCTCACATCGTAGCTTAGTTAAAAATAAAACCAAAAACGTAGGGGGTCTGTGGATGGGACATGCTCCTTATCATGGCAAAAATTGTGTCTCTAAATCTTCCACATAACTTTAATGACAAAACCAGTGGCTCTAAGAAAGTCAGAAACAAAGAAGACTGTTGGTCAGAGCACAGATTTTCGGCAAAGGGAAATAATTTGGTTGTGTTGTTGCATGATATGACATTTTTAAGTCTTCACATTCAACTACTTGTCAAAATTATTAAAAGCCACTTAAAGATATATTTCCCACTCATATTGGTACAAGAATAGACAGATCACAAAGTCAAAAACAAAAGTCTGAAAGAGACACTAGTATATATCCATTTAATATGGGATCTAATGGCACAATAGAACATTATTTAACAATCTTTAATAAGGAAAAGTATCGGGACTAGACTAATTTGTTGGGTATTTAAAAACTGTTGTGGGTTGAATTGTGTCCCCCCAAAAGATATGTTCAAATTCTAATCTTTGGTACCTGTGAATATGACTTTATTTTGAAATAGGGTCTTCAAGATATTATCAAGTTAAGACGATGTCATACTGGATTAAGGTGGGCCTTATAAGGACAGAAATTTGGAAACAGACACAAAGAAGCATGCCATGTGATGACAACGGCAGAGATTGGAGTGATATTGCTACAACTCAAGGAACACCAAGAATTGTTAGCAACTACCAGAATTTAGAAAGAGGTAAGGAAGAATCATTCCTCAGAGAGACCAATGGCCTTGCTGACACCTTAAATTCAGACTTCTTTTTTGTTTGTTTGTTTGAGAGGGAGGCTCATTGTGTTACCAGGTTGGAGTGCAGTGGCGTGATCTTGGCTCACTGCAACCTCCAACTCCTTGGTTCAAGGGATTCTCCTGCCTCAGCCTCCTGAGTAACTGGGATTACAGGCACGTGCCACCATGCCCAGCTAATTTTATAGTTTTAGTAGAGATGGAGTTTCACCATGTTGGGTAGGATGGCCTTGATCTCCTGACCTTGTGATCTGTTCACCTTGGCCTCCCAAAATGCTGAGATTACAGGTGTAAGCCACCATGTCTGGCCTGAATTCAAACTTCTAATCTCCAGAATTGGAAGTCAATAAATTTCTGTTGTTTTAGTCCACCCGGTTTGTGGTAATTTGCTATGGCATCCTTAGGAAATGAATAAAAACCTTTTGATGTACGCTTACGTAAATTCCAGACAGATGACCAGCCTGGGCAATACGGCGAAACTCTGTCTCCACAAAAAAATACAAAAAATTAGCTGGGTGTGGTGGTGTGTGCCTAGTGTCCCAGCTACCCAGAAGGCTAAGGAGGGAGGATCACCTGAGCCCAGGAAGTCAAGGCTGCAGTGAGTTAAGATTGTACCACTCCATTTTCTCCTGGGCAACACAGTGAGACACTCTCTCTAAAAATAAATAAATAAATAATCAATCCAGATGAATTAGTAAATGTTAAAAGTCAGACTATGAAAACAGAAGAAATAAGCAAATATTTGCAAAATTTCTGATTGGCAGCATATATTCTAGTTTAAAAAATATTCATAATGTAATTGACTTCATAAAAGTTTTAATATCTCATTATGTAGTAAAACAAAATAAAAAATATGCAACTGAAAACCATTTCCAACATATGACAAAGTTAACATCTTTAATATACAAATTACTCATACAGCTTAAAAATGAAAGCATTAAGAGCCAACTAAGCAAAGCAGAAAAACTACACAGAAAATTTAACAAAGTGCAATTAACCAATAAATAAAAATGAGAGCAAATGTACTTATATAGTGCTTATGATGTGCCTAGGCCTCTTCTAAATGCCTTAAAGATTAACTTTTAACCCTCATGTCAATTATGAAATAACCCTTGTCAAGTTAGTTAATCTTTTTGTGCCTCAGTTTTCTTCCTTTGGGCATGTGTCTAAAAATTTATCCATGACAGGCACAAAAATGTGAGCTATCTAGGTCATAGAGAATGTGCATTTTAAATTTAATATATTCTACTAAAATTCCATCCAAATTGCTGCATTAATGTACACTTCTAGTAACACTATTTGAAAGGAGCAGTTTCCCCCGCCTCCTGGCCAATACTTAGTAGGTTCTATAATTTTCTTTCTTGCCATGATGAGGAGCAAATAACTCTTGCCTCTCAATAATTCATATTCTATGCATCCTTAAAAGTACATTCAATTTCTGTGTGAAACATATGACATACCTGGGAATCTGAATAAAGGTATCAGTGAATTTCACAGCAGAAACCTTGCAGACCAGGAAAGAGTGGGATGTTATATTCAAAGTGCTGAAAGAAAATGCTGCCAACCAATAATAATACTTTATTCCAAAAAGCTTTGTTTCAAAAATAAGAAATACTTTCCAAGACAAACAAAAGCTGAGGAATTTATCACCACTAGATCTGAAATGTTAAAAGAGTTATTCAAGTTCAAATGAACTCTAATTTGCAACATAAAATCATATAAGGACACATGCACATGAATGTTCATTACAGCACTGTTTACAATAGCAAAGACCTGGAACCAACCCAAATGCCCATTGATGATAGACTGGACAGGGAAAATGTGGCACATATACACCATGGAATACTATGCAGCCATAAAAAAATGATGAGTTCGTGTCCTTTGTAGGGACATGGATGAATCTGGAAACCATCATTCTCAGCAAACTGTCACAAGAACAGAAAGTCAAACACTGCATGTTCTCACACACAGGCAGGTGTTGAACAATGAGAACACATGGACACAGGGAGGGGAGTATCACACACTGGGGTCTGTGGGGGGGGACCTAGGGGAGGGACAGTGGATAGAGGGGAGTTGGGGAGAGATAACATGGGGAGAAATGCCAGATATAGGTGATGGAGAGGAAGACAGCAAACCACACTGCCATGTATGTACCTATGCAACCACCTTGCATGTTCTTCACGTGTACCCCAAAACCTAAAATGCAATAAAAATATCTATATAGATTTTATATATATTATATATATAAAGAGTTTCTCTCTTCTAGCAATTGAACAAAAATCCTGGATGTGCCTCTTTTTGTCCTGAATAGGGTCACAATGTGACCAGCAGTATGAGGATGCTAACGTGCTTATGTCTTTGGAACTAGACACAGGGTCAACTTCACCCAAAGCATGAGGATAGAGAAAAGGAAAAAAAAAATTGTCATTGTGAATTGACTATGTGTTATCAGAGAAAAGACCAATGAATGCTGACGAGGTCAGCAACAGGTATCCAACCTGTGTCTTATAGAATGTTTGTTTATTTTAGGGAAAAGGCTATTTTCCTGGAAGGCCTACTGGCCTACCACCTCTAGCTGGGAGTCTGAATAAAATTCATAACTTTACCTCTGTGTCACAATAGGATAAGAAAGCCTACTATGTCTAGTGGAAAGTTTTTCTCTGTACAAAATACTATAAATGTGGAATTTTTTCCTAATAAAGACATTTTTTCTATCTGCTTCCTTCTGAGATTTCTTATTTAAAATGTTCTTTCAAATACCTCAAGGAGTTTAATATAAAGAATATCTCACCTCAAGGAGTTTAATATAAAGAATATCTTTATTTATTAAAAATAAAAAACACAACAGCAAATGTAGGCAAACCATATAAAATTTAAGGTTGGCATAGCAAAGTTCCTGCCAATTTTTTAAGCTGTAGCAAAGCAGAAAAGAGATGTAAATCCTGCTAAGGGCAGGCCACAATACCAACAAAGATTTGCTAATGGAAACAGGGCTCCCGTGTGCAGGCCACTGCGCACAGGCAAGCCTAAATTAGCATTTGTGGGGCACAGCCTCCAAATGTTCCCTGAAGGACCAGTGCTGTGTTGAACCATGGTAAACAGTTGAGGATGGAAGGCCAGCAACTGGGTCAATGGTGTGGAGCTACCTTGCTAGGAGTAAAAGAATAAAATAAATAAAGAATAAAATTAAGTCCTGGTAAGAAGTCTTTCTGAAAACCAGGTAAAATTTCTGTCTAGAAAAATGCATAAAGGCACACAAAATGTTGTATTCAGTTACAAGGAGATCAAAGCTGCCCTAAAGTACAACTATAAACACCCCCATGAATACAAGCCCCAAGTTAAGAGACCCTGTTATGAATTAAAAATACTAAATCATTCATGCAAATAATTTATTGTAAGAATAGTGCTTTAAAATAAAGCACCTTAGAATAAAAATAAAAACAAGAATAGATTGTAATAAAGAAAGAAGCCTTACTGCAGAAACATATAATCTGAAATGATTGCATATATACTCAAAATACACATCAACTTGGTGTAAGATGACTATCTCCCTCATTATATTAAATGTGACAATAAATGCCAGGAGATATGTATTAACAAAGAATTTACGTGACACTCTAAAATACAAAATGGGTAATATTTTAGTGGAACCATTCTCATACAGTGGTATTATCAATTCAAAGACTTTAACTACATTGACTTTGAGAAGCTATTTTTTAGTGTTTTCAATGTATTCTTAACTTTTCGTTTTTGTTAAGTCTCATTTCCTACACTTGATCTAAAAAAATAACCTCTTTAAGAACAATGAGCCAGGAAACAAAATCCATCTATCATTGCCATAAACTTAGTCTGAGGCAACTCTTTCAGGGTCTGTCATTGCACATATCACACTCGCTAAGCAGAGCGACTAGCTGGGTGACAAGGATTCTTTGAGGTCCCAACTACGTTTTAGGGGATTTACAGCTTCAGTGAATTCAGTTGAACCACCCAAATACACATTTACTACTAGAAAAAGCGACTGAATTTACAGAAGACAGATTTTTAAAAAGTCTTTGGTGTCAGAAAAACTAGATTGTCTCACACATCATGATACATTTAACATTTTCTTATTATTTCAAAGGAAAGAAGAAATGGAAACAGGATTCACACAAAAAAAGAAATATTTATCATCTAAATCACTCATGAGTTGCAAAAGTGCTTGATCTAGCTAATAGGAAGTTCATCTCAGAATTCTAAAAAGAAAAACAATAAAATGTATAGTTTATAAATGTTGCATCAAAGCAAACAGACAACTGGGGTAGGACATAAAGCATAGAAATGTTACATTAAGTTTAATGCCTTATTTTCCTGACTACACTAACTTAACTGATGAGTATACTATTAAAATTCCTGTCTGAGAAAGACTTGTTCGGCACAGAGTTAATATTACGACTAGCACCCTGAATAAACCATACTCCTCTGAGTTCATCCCACCTTCTATACTACTCTGTATATACACTTGCAGGACACAGAAGAGAAACAAATAACACCATTTCTGTGGACTTCAAATTCTAGGGAGAGAGACATTGAGCAGCCACTTAATGGTTCTAGTTACATATTTTGTAATATAAAATGCATAGCAATTTCTTTATAACATTGGCTTGAAGAATAGTACTGGAACACACTTTAATAAAATGTAATTACATTTGGACCTTAATATATGATATCAGTTATGATGAATTCCATACACAAGACAATGGTAAATAAGTGAATCTTCTTATCCCAAGAAAAATTATCTCATGAGCCCCAGTTGAAATTATAAATAGTTAGAAAAAGCTTAGTTTATAGGAAACAATACGTGACCAAATTAAAAGGAGTGACAGTAAAATTCAAAATTACCTTAGACTTTAGACTTATATTGGCATAGTTCCAGCTCCTTACTGCTCCTTGGGAAAATATGTTATTGTTTCTCATTGTTTTTCTCATTAGCAAAATGTAGATTATAATATTTTATAAACGTCATGGGAGAATTAAATGGAATATGTTTTAGAAAGAGCCAAATAATGCCTGGCAAATAATAAGCATTCAATGAAAGAGTTAACCAGAGTAAGAATGAAGTTAACAGGCAGTCAGTTGTTGATTTTCGCAGTCCCAATATGCTCAAATTTCAGTTTTACCACTAGCTACCTAAGTACAAATAACCACGTTCTCCCAACATCATGTTCAAATTTTAGTTATTACAATCTATTAACTTAGTAATTATATAAACTATAAGCTTTGTGGTTAAATCTTGGTCTGAAAATAATAAATAATCAATGTGCATCATAATTAGTGACCACATCACTCTTTTGGAGTCTGTTGGTGACTGGTCACTACATGTCTATTATTCAGTCCCTGCATAGACAGCAAAGCATTTAGTTGCACAGCTTACACATCTCTCAGTGACAAACCCAAATACCATTATGCAGAAATAATCAAAGGAGAGAACAGTCAACAAATACGAAAGTGAAGCAAACAAACAAAAATCTACCAAAAATAAAATATAAATTAATGTAATTGGAGCTATACCTAATCCTGGAAATGTTGACATTATTGCCATGCAAAAGACCCCAGAGACTCCAGATATGTAGTCAGAGGAAATGGAAACAGTGGTTGCAAGAAAAAGAATGAAGATGTCCCAGAGGAAATGGAGAGCACAAAGAATAAAGTGTTGGAAGCTGACCCAAATTTTAAAAGAATCTTGCATGTTCTTCACATGTACCCCAAAACATAAAATACAATAAAAATTTAAAAAATAATAAAAAAAATAAAAGAATATGACAATTTGTTGCCAAGGCATTGAAGAGATACGGGCTCCATATTTTAAGTTATGCAACAAGAAGAAAAAGACAAGCACTATTCAAACAATTTTATCAAGAAGTTTACAAACACCTGAGAATGTTTCTAATGTTTTAAAATAGTGTGCTAAATATTAGTTTCATTATTTTTCCATTTTTCTATAAACCTGTAACAGATATCAAGAGTGTGTTTAATGTCGTAACAAAAATCTTTAAATGTCAAGAAATAGTCATGATCGTGTCCACTGATTACTAAGAATGTTTTTCATGCTGTCTGTCTACACACCATTTTTGTGGTTCTGGACTACCACACCAAGCAAAGACTGTGTATTCACTTCGAAGAGATACCGCTGTGTATTTGCTGTATTCTGCATCTTTCTCCTAAATTCTCTACTAGTGTAGAAACTTACTTCTTGGGTTTGAAGTGTGAGGGCAAGGGCAGAGAGCAGAAGACATAAGGTTAAAAACTAAGGATTGCTTAAGAAAAAAACCATATTTTGGAAACAAGTAGTCTATTCTCAAAGAATGTATACCACACTCTCTTCAAGGTCATTCCACTAAATACGCAGTTCCTGATAATTAAAAAACATATACATTATGAAAAATCAAGTACACTACAGTTTTTACAATAGTCCTTTAAAAATTTTAAGCAATAGTGGAAGATATATTGAATCTAAATAAATCTTTCTCTTCAATATACTTTCAAATGCTTCATCCAGGCTGGTTTTAAATATCCCCAAGGATTGTTTTAGAAATATTGTGTAAAATAACCCAATCATTTAAGCTTTCTAACCATAATGAGTTGTAATAAGAGTGAAGTGGCAGCCAGAATAATATTTCCAATAATCTTTGTCAATTTAAGCTAACTATATAGTGATCTTCTTTAGTGCGGATATTTTAAAATTATCTTATTTACTGGTATTACATATGATACAGAAAATTCAGAGAAGAATGAATCTATTTTCTAGTCCTAAATGGCAGGCAGCTGGATGTGTAATTATTATAAGTGACATTGATACTAAATTACAGCCAGGTAAAAGTTTTGTTTAACATTTACAGAACAAATGGACCAATAAAAGACTACACATATACACATAGCTGTTGTCTTAAATCTATTGAGGAACAGTTTTATTTCAAGAGATATATTGAATTTTAAGAAAAGCAAGAAAACCTTGAGGGAAGACATAGATCAATGTTCCTTCTTCTCACACACTAAATACAAGGAAGATTTCAGTCCAGGCTTTTCTTTGAATTAGTTGCAGACAGAAGTATTTCTTAAACTACTTGATTTCAACTCATTTCTCAGGACAAAATGTTTCTGAGATTTAGTTTTACGAGTTAAAAATCAGAGATAAAGGCTATTGTTTTGAATAAAAAAGAAAATGTAGGAGAATCTTCTCGCACAATAGCTGGAAAGGTGAATTGGGTAAGACTGGTGTTAGAGTTAAACATTTAAATTTTTATTCTGAAACTTAGCTATTAGATATTGATTCGTTTTGCAGTGAGTTACTAGCAGTTCACTGATACGAGGTTATCTTTTCCAACACTTATTGGCTATGGGATTTGGAGAAACATATTTAACATCTCTATAATTTAGTTTTGCCTTATGTAAGATACAAATAGTAATATTACTTAATCTCAAATTTCTGGTGATAGTTCTCATTTAGGTCAATGAGATAATATATGTAAAGCACTTACAGCAATACCTGGCATGAAATAAGATCATTCATTTATATCATTAAAAACATATTGACCACCTACTATATACATGAAGAATTCATCTAAGTGCTGGAGACATAGCAGTGAACAAAACAAAGCCGTTACCCTTAAGTAGTTCATTGTGGGAAAATAGGCTTGCAATATATTTCCAAATCACATAAAAATGATTTTGGTAGATAACCACTTCTGGTTCTAAAAGGCCACTGTATCCAGAGTACAAAGAGTAAGGAAATAAGGTCCAAAAAGTAGCAGAGAACTATATTGCAAGATAAATATGGTGGAAACACCAGGCAGCATAAAGAGCCATCTTTTACTGAATTAAAGGGAGACTAGGCTGGGTATGGTGGCTCATACCTGTAATCTCATCACTTTGGGAGGCCAAGGCGGGAGGATCACTTGAGGCTAGGAGTTCAAGATCAGCCTAGGCAACATGATGAGACCCTGTCTCTACAAAAAAAAAAAAAAAAAAAAAAAAAAAAATAGCCAGGCATAGTGGTATGCCTGTCTCAAAAGAGAGAGAGAAAGAGACAGACACCAGCTAACATGATTATTGGTATTTTTCTAGTTGCATTCATCTGCTTCTATTACAATTTTACTTATCCCTTCAGGTGTCCATATTTCTGTGCTCTTCTCTTCCTCATGATCCCCTTCCTCCTCCCCTACTTGTCCTCCTCTTATTGTTGTTGTCATTGTTACTGTTGTAGTTTTTCTCTTCCTTCTCCTCTTCCTCTTCCTCCCTTCCCTTTCTTCTTTTCTTCTCCCCCCTCTTCTTTTTGGTAATAGAGATATTTACCACACAGTAGAAAATAGTTTAGCTTTTTGACTTACCATTAATTCATCAGCAAAACTGCATAATTTTGAAGTTTATTGAGATGTGTGAAAATACATGTTATGAGATATAATCAGCTATTAAAAATAATTCTGATTATATTCATATGTCATAAATGACAGTTGAATCGAAATATATAGAGTTTGAAAATCTGGGTATTTGAGAGATTATGACAGATTTCCCTGAACTTCCGAGAAAGAAATTTTATGCAATGTTGTCAGTAGCAATAGTTGTTTTACTAGCAGCTTGAACGGTATAACAAATCTCTCTCAGAGCTTCTCATGTTCAACTCATTTAACCCTAATGGAAACTCTATGAGGCATTTCCATTATTACATCTCCATTTTACAAATGAGAAAACTGAGACACAAAAAGATTAAGTGCCAAAGTTACAAAGGGATTAAATGATGAACCATGGTGTAAACCCAGGAAGTGTGGCTCCCCATTCTATTATTTAGCCTGTCCACTACGTTTTGGTGAAATCCTAAACTTAAGACCATCAGAAAAATATACCAAGAACAGTCATTTCAAGAAACCAGCATGGGCCAGTGCAGCGGCTCACGCCTGTAATCCCAACACTTCGGGAGGCCGAGACAGGTGGATCGCTTGATCCAAGGAGTTCAAGACCAGCCTAGGAAATATGGTGAAAACCGCATCTCTACAAAAAATACAAAAGTTAGACAGGTGTGGCGGTCAGTGTCTGTAGTTTCAGCTACCTGGCAGGCCTAGGCAGGAGGAACACTAGCACCCAGGAGGCTTGGACAAAAGAGCCAGACCCTGCCGAAGAAGAAGAAGAAAGGAAGAAGAAAGAGGGAAGAAAGAAAGAAGAAAGAAGAAGAGAGGGGGAAGAGGGAGGAAGGAGGAAGGAGGGTGAGGAGGGAGGAGGAGAAGGAGGAGAGAAAGAAAATAAACTAGCATTATAATAGTAGAGAAGAATATTTAAAGTTTAAGAAGATAAAAATTTGAAAACAAAAGAACCAAGACGGGAAAAAGGGGAGCTATTTTTCTCTAATTCAGAAGCATAACGAATGTGACTAATCAAAAAACATTAGCAAGTCTAATACGTACAAGAGCCAATCAGTGTATAGCATAATCTCAGGTCCCTGTCACTTCTGCCAGAATTATCAACCTTTATTTTTTTTCTTTATCTTTTCATATTATTTTTCCATTTGCACTTCTCTATAATGTGTCTAAACATTCATTTTATCATATTCCTGTTAACAACACAATTTTATTTTCCTTGCCTTGCTTATTTTTATTATTTGTCCATTTTCCCATTAGTTTTCTTACATTTTTCTTTTTGGCATGCAGCTGTTTCTGTTTATTAAAGTCTGTATTTATAAACACATATGCAAGCAATACTTGTGCTCAATGTATCAATCAATATAAAAAGATATTTTTAAAATTTAGCAAAATATTATATTTGCAGAGCTGAAATAAAACAGAAGGACAACTAAAAATTACATACTATCTCTGTATTGACAGTGGGAACCTTATATCAAAGATTAAGTGTTTTGCATAGGACCACAAAGGACCACAAGGTGGTGGGAGAATTAGGGTAGGACTCCAGTTGCCCTAATGTGCAATTCAGTACTTATTTCCAGCAAGTCATCCTTCTCACAAAAGAGGGATTATCCAGGTTTATGTGATTGTGTATGAGTGTAGGTTTATGAAACAATTTTCCAGAATGTTAATAGCATTGGTTAAAAACATTTTATCTAAAATATATTTTCTCTCTAAATATCAAAGAGTATATTTTGATTTGGCTGAAAATAAAATAATATGAAACAAGAGGTCTGTAATGACTTTTTTCTATTTAAAGTCTTGGTGAATGAATAACTTCATTAAAGAAAAAGAAAGGCATATACTATTCATGGCCAACTTAAATGTAGAAAAAATAGTACAAAATATATTCATTCTTATATATTTGAAGCTTAAATTATTATTTTCAAAAGAATAATTTAGGTAATTGAATGTATCTCATTAGTAACAAAAGCAACCTGTAGGCAAAACATTGCAATTAAATTTAATATACATCAGTAAAACCCGGGATCCATTAATTAAAAGCCTGAACTATTATCATTTTATCTTTAGTTCCTTGAAAATAATAAAAACAGGAATGTATTGACAAATAAACTTGTTAGGTATATAATAATATATAAATTCAAATAATATACATTGTATATAAAACTTACACATGCCTCTCTAAATTATTTTTAATATTATACAGAGGTATATCAAATACATTGTTCTGAGAATCAGAACTGCAGAATTTAGCAAATCTGCAAATTCTTATATACAAATTTCAAAAAATAAAATTTGTTATTTTAGGGTGAAAACTTCTATTTTTATGCCATAATGAGGTTTACAATAATGGGAGTTTCATGATTTTACCTTAAGTTGGTCCCTTTTTAGTGATATTATTCATACAACTGGCCATTAAAGCATGTCTGCCTTCTTGTTTAGAGTTTTTCAAAACCAAAATCAGCCTGTCAAATCTGTACCCTTCTTCTACTAGCTAAATTCTAGCTAATTCTTATCAAAACTCATCCAAAGAAGATCAATAGGAAATCTTTCTTACATACAACAGGGAAAAGACAGCTCCCTCATTCTCACATAACAAGAATTTTTTCACACCCATAATTGCTTACCTAAGAGCCATAAAAGGAGCCTCAATAACTGTATCTGTCATGTCAATAACATTGAGCCACAATACAAAGAAATCACTGTACTTTAATATCTTAGAAGAGCTAACCATATGACCCTCTTTCTGCTTGCTCATTCAGTACCATACCTGAAATTTTAGTTTACACTGGAGATATGTGAAATTCTGTAACTTACATGTACAACTTAATCTAACTTCAGTCATTTAATTGTCTAATAAATACTCTGAGAACACACTTTGTACCACAAACTCTATTAAATTTGTAGCTAGAAAGCACCTTGGCAATCTTTTATTTTCAAATATACAAGTTATAGCCTGCAGAGGCTTCGCCATGAAGCATGCAGCCTTTATAGTAAGGCTCAAACAAGGCAAAACAAAACAAAACAAGAAACTTAGGGCACTATCAGCAGGTTCACGGTTTATGATAACTGTGAAGCTAGGTGAGCACTTCCAATATACAGAGAAAATGTGCGCATTTTCACCGTGCATGCCATTGATCTTTTGTCTCTGACCATTTTCTGACCCTAGTGAGTAGTGTGTCATGGCCCAGAGTCTCTGAACAGAAGTCATAATTACAGTTTGATTGATTGGTTGTACCCACATATCTTAGTGCATTGTTTGGACTGAAACAGAGCTTAAGTCAGTGACTAGAGGAAAATATCAAAGTACTTTATGGAAGAAAATAATGAATATACTCTGAGACCCTCTAAATAGACAATGTATATGAGTGGAATACATGTGTCATTAGGGTGTTTTTTGTTCACGAAGCCAAGGCATTTGAACCAGGCATTTCATATTGTGACTTAATCAAGAGCCATAATAGCTTGGAAGGGATGAGAATTCTTAGGAGCATATCCCAAAGTTTTACTAATAGGGAGTACTTAGCGCAAACAAACCAGAGAGCAGAATAAGAAGGTCAAAAAAGGGGAAAATGCTAAATAATAGCACTGATTAAAACCTCAGATTGCAATGAAAGGTCTGCAAATGAGGAGCTTCCTTTGGCTGTCTCAAAGGCACTTCAACCTCCACATGACATAAAGTAAATTCATAAATTCTGTTTTCCATATTAAATATTAATTCTCTAGTGTTCACTGAATCATACTTCTATCTACCCAGTCCCCTCAAAACAGAAATCAGGATCCATCCTTGACACCTCCATCTCACCCTGAAATTCAATTCATTACTACTTTTTAATTATTTGAATTTCTAAGTATCTATACTTCACTTCCCTTTCTATTATCATACTTCACTACCCTACCAAGCTAGCAGCAACTCTTTTTTTTAATCTACTTCACTACACTACAGTGAGATTCATCTTTTTAAAATGCAAATAGGATTGTGACACTCTTCTGTTTAAAATCATTCAACAACTCCCTAATGCTATGAACATCATGACTTGAATCTGGACACAGCTGCATTTCAATGCCACTTATTTCACCTCCGCTACAGTCTCATTTTGCCTCACCTTGGCTCCAGTTACACAAGTTTCTTTAGTTTTAGTTTCTCTAAAACCTATATATACACACATATACACAAACACAATGTTTGGCTGAGAGTTACATGTGAAAATTTTTAGAAGAGAAAATGATTCTCTATAAATGATGGATTAGAGGTACAGAAAAATAATGTGATAGTTACCCCCATGGAATTATATAACCAATGAAAACATGATTTACTTCCAGCCTATTGTTACATCATTTAAAAAAAAAAAAAAAAGCAACCAGGAGACTGGTCAAATGAATATATTGAAAATGAGATACTATGTGGCAATTTAAAATGATACTTTATAGAAGTTTCTCCATTCTTAATTTGAAAGCAGCTACTCAAAGATAATATTAAAATGCAGAGTCTGACTCAGTAGAACTGGAGTGGCATCTGTGATACTGTATTTTTAAAAGTAACTGATATCCACACTGTTGGTTCCATGGACCATAGCTATAGAATTATATGTAATATATGATAATATGTTAAAGATCTTACTTATTTTTAAAATATTCCAATAGGATATATATTGAATATAATATTTGACAAATTATAGTTAGACAGTGACAAAAAAAGGTAGACACATCATAAGTAAATGACTGTATTTATCTCACCTTATGTGAAACAATTATAAGTTTAAATGTTTATTTTTTTGTTTTCAATTTTAGTAATAATTGTATTATGTTTGTAATAATAGAACATTAAGATATTTTAAATGTAATAAGGAAACTTGACTGTTTAAAATTTTAAATGCATAATTTAATAAAAAGTATATAGACAAGCTCCACATGCTATTTGAATTAAAACTAAAGACAAATAAAATGAAGGAAACTTTCAACAGGGGTGATTTGGGGGGCTTTTATTTCTACTTGTCAGTATTCATTATATTTTCTGTAATAAGTTATTACTAACATGATGAAAATATTTATTTACATTATATTTAATAATTACTTAACAAAATCCCCTTAGAGTATAAGACTTATGTATTTTGAATGATTATGTAAATGAGTCTGGAGAAATATAACAACAAATATTTTTTTCTTCAAGCAGCATCCTTGTAAGTGAAAACTGTGTCATGACAACAAATAATTAACAAGTTAATAGTGCCCTCCAGTTATCACTGATCTCAAAGCAATATACATATTTAAACTTTAAAAAGTGTTTATAGAATAATTATTTTACATTGAGTTCTGATAATTCTCTGGAGATGTACAAAAAGAATTAATTATTATCCTTTAGTCATATATAAGTTCTACTGGGGATTGCCAGAAAATGACCACATCATTTGATAAACAATAAAAATATGGACAAACTTCTATGAGTACACAGGTAAAAGAGGAATTATTTCTGTGTTTGTTATGTGCATGTCAATCTCATGGAGAACATGATATTTGCATTGAGTTTCAAAGAATGTATAGAAGTGTCCCTGGAAGATAAAATAGAAAAAAGTCATTTCAGAGAGAGAAAATATCTTATAACTAGAAATAAAGGCATTCCTTGTGTTGGGAGTTTAGGAAAAACGGCTAAAAAAAATAGAAAGGTATAGATTAAGATTGGGGTTGCTTTTTGCTTGTTCAGTTGTTTAAGTTCCTTATAGATTCAGGATATTAGAAAAACAATGTTAAATGGGCAAAACACCTAAAAAGACATTTCTCAACAGAAGGCCTACAGGCAGCTAACAAACATATGAAAAGATGCTCCACATTAATAATCATCAGAGACATGCAAATCAAAACCACAATATGATACAATCTCATACCATCAGAATGGTTATTATTAAAAGTCAAAAATCAACAAATGGTGTCCAGGCTGAAGAGAAAAGCGAATGCTGATACACTGCTGACAGGAATGTAAATTAGTTCAGCCGTTGTGGAAAGCAGTTTGGAGGTTTTGCAAAAATCAAAAAGAACAAATTGTTCTACCACAAAAAGACATATGCACTCACATGTTCATTGCAGCACTATTCACAACAGCAAAGGCAGGGAGTCAACCTAGGTGTCCATCACTGACGGACTGGACAAAGAAAATGTGGTACATATACATGATGGAATACTGTGCAGCCATAAACAAGAATGAAATTATGTCCTATGCAGCAACATGGATTAAGCTGGAGACAATTATCCTAAGTGAATTCGTTGAGAAACAGAAAATCAAATATTGCATGTTCTCATGTGTAACTGAGAGCTAAATATTGGGTACTCATGGACATAAAGATGGCAACAACATACATGGGAACTACTAGACAGAAGAGGCAGAAAGGGAGACAATGATTGAAAAACTAACCATTGGGTACTATTCTCCATATCAGAAAGAGAAGATCATTCATACTCCAAAGCTTAGCATTGCACAATATACTCATATAACAAATCTGAACATGTACCCCCTGAATCTAAAATAAAAGTAGGTAAAAAAGCAAAATAAAAATAAATAGGTTAGAATTGGATTGAAGTTTTAAAAAAGGAAAAATTACAAGATGCCATGATAAAAATGTCAAAATTAGTAGGACATTCCCTGCCAAGGTAGTATGATTTGGCTGTGTCCCCACCCAAATCCCATCTTGTAGTTCTCATAATCCCCATGTATCATGGAGGGACCTGATAGGAGGTAATTGAATCATGGAAGTGGTTACCCTCATGTTGTTCTAGTGACAGTGAGCTCTCATGGGATCTGATGATTTTATCAGGGGCTTCCGCTGTCACTCAGTTCTCATTCTCTTTCCTGCCACCATATGAAGAAGGATGTGTTTGCTTCCCCTTCTACCATGATTGTAAGTTTCCTGAGGCCTCCCCAGCCATGTTGAACTGTGATTCAATTAATTGGCTGTTGTTCATAAATTATGCAGCCTCAGGTATGTCATTATCAGCAGTGTGAGAATAGACTAATATATGAGGCAAAGTAATTTTTAAGCAAAAGAGTGAAAATCCATCACAGTTCTTTGTTTTGTAGAAGAAGAATGTCACAATTAATATGAACAATAAAATGTAAAGGCCAGAGAATGTGACTATTGTTCAAATTTCTTTGTCTATTAAAGAGGTACCAAGAAACAATTATCCACAGATAACAAAAATATAAATGCAAAAACAAAAGTGTCATTTGACATCATCTGAAATCTGAGAATAGTCCTAGGTATAGCATTATTTCACATTTGTATTGTTCTCATCTTTTGCAGGAAACAAAATAATCCAGAAAGTTTTGTCACAAAGGAGTTAATGTAATTTAATTAATTTATTACATGTCCACTATACACTCCACAGCCTATGAATTGTTGAATAGCTTTATAAAATAATGAAACCTGAGATCAAGATCCACCTATATTATTGAGACTACTTGGTAGTAAAAGTTTTCAATGTTGGTTGATCTGATAAGTTATATAAAGTCTATCTATATTACTTCTCTAGTTTATTGAGTTTTAAAGTTGTTTTGTTTTGCTAATATAACTGCATTTTTTCTTGGATGAGCATGCAGAGGAATTACAGAGCAATGACAGAACACTATCTCATGAGAAATTAAAGGAAAATTATGCCTAATATGAATCTTGTGTCTAAGAAATAAACATTGGTGGTAATTTTTACAAAAAAAAATACTCTCTTGACAAGATTATTGGTCAGTATTAAAACAAAACAACAAAGGGACTGTAGTGTGGCTCATCTAGACAGATCCTAGCTGAATGAATTTGTTTTAAGATAAAGATCTGGCTGTGCTTGTCTTCTTGCCACCGTGTAGGCTCAGGTCTTCTCAACATTCCTTAAACAGCAGGCTAGCTGAAGTTTGTTTTTCTCATAGTAATGGCAGAAGTAGAAATTATTAACAAATTGTGTCCAGATGGGATGTTATGAAATTATCAAAATCGAAAATATAAATTCCATTGCAAAAAATGTGAAATGCATGTGACCTATTGAAAGTAAAAATGATATAAACAATACAATTTTAACTACATAAAGATTGTGTATATGTAACATAATGTGTAAACATTGTTACACATTTAAAATTATAAAAATATTTTATTATTTAAAACTGTTTTCAAGTGTTGGTTTGAATTTTAAAATTAAACCATTTTCTTTGTTTTTCTTTTATTTTTCTAAAATTTGGATATACATTTTCAGAAACATGAATGTGCCAGAAATGATAAATGTTTTAAAGTTGTTTTGAAGTCAAATTTAATAAATTAAGAGAAGAAACACACGTTATATGTGCAGAACTAAGGAACCTCAATGTCAAGTAGACTGCAAATTTATAACATAAATAACATGCCTAGATTCATCATAATTTTAATTATCAGAAAACAAATTTAGTAAAAAGGGTGAAAATTATTTCTTATACATATTAGATGTATATATCTAATAGTTTAGTCAAACTTATAATTCATCATTAAAAGTACTCTACAATGGTAATAAAAATATTTTATTTTTCCCAACTTATTAACTTATGGAGAAAAATTACACTATTAGAATTACAGGCAGTTTTTGTTTTGCAAAACAGAGTGTTTACTGAAACTTGGACATACTGGAACTGTGCCCTTGCTTTACATGGCTCAGTATACAAGGAACTGTACAAAATGAAATGATTCCAATAGTCAAGGGTTTCTGTTAACATGGCACTGCACAGAATGAAGGCTGCCTGAATGTCACTTACACCATTGAATCTTATGTTTATACAATTTTATTGTGCCAAAAAGGAATAATAAATAGTTTGAATCTTTGGAATACTCACTGGAAAAGTTAGCTTAAAAAAACTAGCTGTTCTTGATAAAATTTGCTTTTAAAATAATGAAGTAAACCTAAAAAATCAATAAATATACATTTTAATGTTTTGTTTGTTAAAATTTAATACTGCTTTAATACAATTATTAATAACTGAAACATGAAAAATATTGTTTCATGGAAGGATTCAGTATTCAAAAAAATGGATCATTCTCTAAGATCGTTTAAGTTGAGATGGTAATGGACCAATAACAATTTGGCAGTGAGCAATACTCTGGCTGGTACAGAGAGAATTTTCAAATGTGTAGAACTAGATGAACTATGTGAAATCCACTACACTAATGTGGGCAGTTTCAAAAATAATAAAAAGAACAAACAACTCATATCTAATTAGTCAAAGAGACAAGGGACTATTTCAACACTGCATATAAGTGGCCATCAACATTACTGCAGAAGCTATTTATATTTACTCTAATAACAAAGCAATAAAAAATCTGAAGATGCATTTAAGCAGAATTTACTTTCATTGAAATTTTTAGAAGTTTCCAGAGATGTCTATAAAACAGAGTTTTCTATTATTAATGAAAACGTTTATCTCATGGAGAAGATTTTTATGTCATCCCATTTGTTTGTACTGAAGAAAAAAATTTATTCAACAGTTATTAATAAACTGGTTCTTCTCTAGCAGCCATTTTGTGCCCATGATGTGTGATGCATGAAGTCATAAGCAGGCTTTGCCCAGGTAGCTATCTACAAGGGATGCAGCTTATCTGTCAGCCTGATTGCCGGAATTATTGACTGGAGATTCATCATGATCAAGTACTTTGCGCTTCTTAAAGATAACTTATAACTTATTGTATTCATTCATTTAAGTAATTTGTGAAGACGACAAGAACATTTGTTGAGAAAAATTTGAGCAAAACAATTTATAATTAACCATGTGCAGTTCACTTAAATAAAATAAAATCATAACTTTGAGTGTTCAGAGCTATAAACTTTCCCGTCAATTCTGCTTTAATTGTGTCCCAGAGGAGAGATCCAAGATGGCCGATTAACAACAGCTCAGGATTGTAGCTCCCAGTGAAAGCGCAGAGAGCGAGTGGACGCCGCACTTTCAGACAAATTTTTGTTGCCCACAGACTAGGAGATTCCCGGCGGAGGAGCCACA
>CAUYLG010014841.1:0-21560 GCA_963573385.1 Cacajao melanocephalus | reverse complement strand
TTCCTTCCTGTCTCCATTTTTAAGCACAATTATTGGCATAAAAGAGGTTTTTAATACCCATTTTTAGACTGCATTCTAGCCTGGGCAATAGAACAAGAATCCCGTTCTCTCTCCCTCTTTCTCTTCCTCTTTCTTTCTCTCTTACATTCTTTTTTCTTTCACTCTCACTTTCTTTCCTCTCTCTTTCTTTCTTTAAAAAATTTAAAAAATTAAAAAATTAAAAAAAAATACAAAAATTAGGCCTGGTGGTTCACTCCCGCAATCCCAGTTACTTGGGAGGCTGAGGCAGGAGAATCGCTTGAACCTGGAAGGCAAAGGTTGCAGTGCGCCACTGCACCCCAACCTGGGTGACAGAGCAAGACTGTCTAAAAACAAACAAACAAAAAGGATGCAGGGAGAGCGAGGGAAGAAGAAAAGGGAGGAAGCAAGGAAACGTGGGCTTAGCACAGGGCCTGGAACCTAGCAGATTCTCCTTAGTATCTGCCGCTCCACTCCCTGCAGGAAACAGGGCTGCGTTTATGCCGTTACAGAAAGGTCTTCCCCTTTCCACCCAGGCACGAGAGGCCCTTTCCGTGGGCCTTATACATGACAAACACACACATGAAACACATGTATTAAGGAGCACAGGGTCGTTTTGGCCCCGTGGAATCCTGTGTGCGGCACTGGCCCAGCACGAGTCACCGTAAACACCATCAGCCAGGACTAGCGTGTGTCAGGCCTGGGAGAGGCTTCTCCGCAAGGCCTGGCCCCTGACCTTGAAGAGATGGTGACCTTGTCTGGTCATCCTGGAGATTTGTGGGTTGTGTTGCTTCCAACACTGGAGCCATGCACTGCTTCAGAGAGCAGAGAGGATTTAGCCAAGGGAAGACCTTAGGCTGGAGAAAGACAGGTTGTTCCATTTGCCAAATTGTCAAATAGCATAAATACTACTGATTCTTCTGTATGGAAATATTATTTCCCAGTAGTCCTGGGTGCCTGCATTTCTTCTCCTCATGTTTGAATTTGGGCTTGGGAGGCATTCACAGATTAGTACATGTTTCACAACAGTTGTATATGGTGACCAAGGAACACTGCATAATATTACATAATTCATATTCTTTTCTTTTCTTTTTCTTTTTTTGAGACAGAGTCTTGCTCTGTCATCCAGGCTGGAGTGCAGTGGCACAGTCTTGGCTCACTGCAACCCCTGGGTTTAAGCAATTCTCCTGCTTCAGCCTCCCGAGTAGCTAATTTTTGTATTTTTAGTAGACTTGGTTTCACCATGTTGGCCAGGCGGGTCTTGAATTCCTGATCTTAGGTAATCTGCCCACCTCAGCCTCCCAAAGTGCTGGGATCATAGGCATGAGCCACTGCGATATTATTCTTAAATGTGCCTATGTAGGGTCCAGATAAAATGTGTGTGAAGCATAATACCAGCTACTTATGTTACTCTGTGGCTCGAGCTATTGCTTTAAGAGATGTGGAAGATTGCCACTATAACTGATAGCAATTCACATGATAAAAATTAAACTTGTTACATATTTTCTGCAATAAAGATACTTGTCATATGTGTAGGGGCCAAGGGACAGCTTTCCCCTTGGTCCTCTAAAGGTTTGCTTAAAAAAAAAAAATCAACTCACAATAGGAGGAAAAGGGCCGAGTGCAGTGGCTTCTCCCTGTAATCGCAGCACTTTGGGAGGCCAAGGTGGGAGAATCGCTTGAGCTCAGGAATTCAAGACCAGCCTGGGCAACACAGCAAGATCCCATCTCTACAAAAAATAAATAAATAATCACCAGGCATGGCACATTCCTGTTGTCTCAGGTAATCATGAAGCTGAGGTGGGACCAAGAGGACAAGGCCGCAGTGAGCCACGATTACATCACTGCACTCCAGCCTGGGTGATAGAGCAAGATCCTGTCTCAAAATAATAATAATACTAGTGATAATTTTACTGACAATTCCAGTTGCTGTTGCTTCAATAGAGCAAAATTTTGTTTTTCCAAATCGAAATCAAAAAGGCTATCTAAGAACTACAATGACTCAAGAAAAGTTGTCTAACTTAGCATTACTATCAATTCAACCCAAATTATATGAAAATTTTGCCTACAACAACATAGTGACTTTGCTGGAATACAGGAAAGAAAAATAAATGAGAATAATTTTTAAATTGTATTCATCTCTACTGCTCTCTCTCAGCATCACCAACCCGTTAACAAAGCGTCTACACATACACAATAATAACTCAAATCAAAGTATCAAAGTTATCTTTGATGTTTAGCTAACTTTCTGAAAATAAAAGCAGTAAGAGGGTAGAAGATATTTTATGTAGCAGGGGCTTAATTAATGATTTGAAACATTTAGACACACGCATGTGAGCTTCCATTTCCATTCCTGGGCCCTGGGCCCTGCAATGGTAGAGGCAGGCCAGTTCTCTGTGCCTCCACTTTCTTTTACTTACATATTTATTTGGAGACAAGGTTTCGCTCTGTCACCTAGACTGGAGTGCAGTGGCATGATCACAGCTCACTGTAACCTCAACAACCGCCCAGTCCCAAGCAATCCTCCCGCCTTAGGACCGCACTCAACCCCTCAAGTAGCTGGGACTACAGGTACTCACCACTATGACCGGCTAACTTTTATATTTTTTGTAGAGATGGGGTTTCGCCATGTTGCCCAGCTTGGTCTTGAACTCCTGGGCTCAAAACAATCCACCGGCCTCAGCCTCCCAAAGTGCTGGGATTACTGGCATGAGCCACCACACCTAGCCTGGACCTCTACTTTAAATGGACAGCTCTATTTAAATCACAAAAGTTCTGATGGTAGCTGCAGGTGAGGTGCCCCTTTGGTGGTGATTGAAGAAAACCTTGAAGAAGAGAACCTTGAAGAAGAGTTGGTGGGTGGAATTCACTGGTGGGTGGAATTCACTCCCAGCAGGATGCATTTTTTCTGCTAGTCCCTCCCTCCCTCTGGGTCTTCATACAAGGTTTTCTAAGGCCCTAGTTACTGGCCCTAGGCCTTAAGAAGAGTAAGGCTGGCCAGGTGCGATGGCTCATGCATATAATCCCAGCACTTTGGTAGAACAAGGCAGGCAGATCACCTGAGGTCAGAAGTTCGAGACCAGCCTGACCAACATGGAGAAACCCTGTCTCTACTAAAAATACAAAAATTAGCCAGGCGTGGTGGTGTGCACCTGTAATGCTAGCTACTTGGGAGGCTGAGGCAGGAGAATCGCTTGAATCCAGGAGACGGAGATTGTGGTGAGCCAGACTGGACAACAAGAGCGAACCTCTGTCTCAAAAACAAACAAAAAAAAAAACAAAAAAGAGTAAGGCCAGGAGTAGGCCAATGAGGGCCTGGCTACTGCCAAGGTGAGTATCGTGGACGGGGGTTTAGGTGGTGCCCTACCCAGGGGACCAAAGTGAAGAGAGTCAAGGGGCGAGTCCCAGTGCGCACACACAAGGAGCTGCCCCAAAGCAGATGCTAGGAGGACCCGAGGTCCAAGCCCAAAGGCACCCAGAATGGGCCTACATGCAGCTCCACGACAGCCGCTAGCCCCCGGCACAGTACTGGAGCCACCTGACTCAGGCACTGAGACACTGGCTCGAATTCTGGAGAGTTTGATGGAATCAGCATAGGTGAGGGGCCTCCTTATTCAATCATCTTTGGCTAGGAGCTGAGACACCTAATACAAACATGCCTACCTAGCTCCCCCTCCCTTTGCCAGGGCTCTGGGGGCATGGCTAGAAAAGGGGGCATGAGGGCATTAGAGTACCCCCAGTATATGCATGACAAATGTGTCTACACCCAATGTGTCTGACAAATGATTATCCAGCTGGCTTAGGGTGAAGGGGTGGGACGCGAGGAGCGATGGAGCCCCTTTCCTGAGGCTGCATAAATCTCCCCTGACCAGGGTCGGCTCTGTCTTCCAGCCTCGGGGGTGGTGCCCTGAGCATGGTGATAAGGGCTCAGGAGGCCGCTGCTGGAGGGAGCAGAGGAATGGAAGATGATGAGCTAAGCAGAGGGGGCTGCATCTTTGGAGATTTATAGTCACCAACCCCCATTCCAGACAGACTTCTTCACTGACAGCAACAAGCAGCTGCAGAGCTTATAAATGCAATGAACGATCAAGATTAGGAAACACTGCATCCGGCAGCTTTGAGTTCAGCATCCTTTTATCAAATGGGTTATTTGGCTATTTGAACAATCTATTGTAACTCAGTGCACGGACATAATCAAGAAGGTGATCAGATTAGGATCTGAAGAGGATGAGAACCACCAAATCACATCTCTGATGTCATGGAGGCTAAATCTACCCATAACCCAAATCCACACATAACATGTCATTCTCTCTCTAAGAGGCACCCATGCAATCTCAGGATTTCAGCATTTACAGGCCATTTCCAGCACCATAGCAACCCAAATTGTACAATACATAACAGCATCTGGAGAGTCTCAGCCCTGAGCCAGGGGCCTAAGAAAAAGAAGTCACGGCAGCATCAAGACGACAAGTTCATTCACTGAAGGAATTAATGAGAATTTAAGATACAAAGGTTCAATAAGTTATTAACTTGATGAGAATTTTCTCTCACATAATCTAGAAGAGAAAACAAAGCGAGTATTACTGTGCTCTGGTCTTCATTTTGACCAACAGGAGAGTGACAAGTGGCAGGGGCGAAATGGCATCATGTTGAAGGAGGGCCATTGCAGAATGGCCAAAGATACAAAATCTGGACAACTCAGACAGTTATCCTCTTTTTTAGTTTTTGAGACAGGGTCTCTCTCTGTCATCCAGGCTGGAGTGCAGTGGCGCTATAATGGCTCACGGCAGCTTCAATCTCTCAGGCTCAACCGATCCTCCCACCTCAACCTCCTGAGTAGCTGGGACTACAGGTGCACACTACCACACCCAGGTAACTTTCTTGTTTTTTTGTAGAGACTGGGTCTCTTCTGTTGCCCAGGCTGGTCTTGAAATCCCGGGCTCAAGAGATCATCCCACCGCAGCCTCCCAAAGTGCTAGAATTACAACCCTGAGCCACCGTGCCCAGCCTGTCCCGATTCTCAAGAAAGCGGCTCTCAAAATGTGCAGAGAAAAGGTATATGTGTCCCAGGGGTCGGGAACATTGTGGTTTTACACCTACAGAGGCCCCCCAGTAAAGAGCAAGAAAGTGCAACAGCAACATAGCCACACAATGATGAGATGCCGCCAGCGTAAGGAAGGGGCCTGGGAAGAGCAGAGGGGTTATGACGGGCCCTGTGAACCCAGACCTCATCAGTCCTGGGCCACCAAAGGGCAGAGTGGCACTGCAGCAGCCTGCTCCTAGCTCCCCGCTGGAAAATGCTCTACTTCCCAGGTCATTGATCCTCCTTGGTCTTGGTGGCTCATGGCCTTTTCCCAGCAGCCACTTCTCTTGGTGGCCTTAAACTCATGCTTCCTGTTTCCCTCCAGGGTGTGGCTCTTTGAGGTTGTAGGTCCTGCCATGATCACTATCGCTGGTCCCAGACGTTAGAGAAGAGTTTTGCTAAGACATCGTCCATTCCCCTTTAAAAGCTGCAGGCAGAGCAGTCTGCCATGCTGAGAGAATCGTGGTTATGTATGCATACAGAAGAAGACTCAAGGCAGCACCACTCTACCATGACCATGTTGGCCAACGATTCTGTCAGTGTAAAGGTTGTCCCTGTTAAGTTGGCACATTATGACCGTATCCATATGGGAGGCTCACACCTGTGATCCTAGCACTTTAGGGGGCCAAGGTAGGAGGATCACTTGAGCTCAGGAGTTTGAGACCAGCCTGGGTAACATAGCAGGACCCTGTCTCTACAAAAAAAATTAAAAAGTAGCTGGGTGTGGTGGCACAAGTCTGTAGTCCCAGCTGCTTGGGAGGCTGAAGCAAGAGAATCACTTGAGCCCAGGAGTTTGAGGTTGATGTGAGCTACTGCACTCCAGCCTGAGCAAAAGAGTGAGACCTTCTCTCTAAATAAATAAATAAGAAGATACGGAAAATACTGATAGAAATAGAGAATAAAATAAAAGTTATCTATATATCCCAAAACAAGAGAGACAATTTTAGGAAATTTCCTGAAATATATTATTTGAATATACATAATTATTGGTCTTGGTTTGTATATGTTTTTATGTATATATTCTGCTTTTGAACTCACATCTGGATGAGTGCAGTCGCTCACACCTGTAATCCCAGCACTTTGGGAGGCCGAAGCGGGCAGATCACTTGAGGTCAGGAGTTTGAGACCAGCCTGGCCAGCATGGTGAAACCCCATCTCTACTAAAAATACAAAAAAAAAATAGCTGGGCGTGGTGGCATATGCCTGTAGCCCCAGCTACCTGGGAGGCTGAGGCAGGAGAATGGCTTCAATCCGGGAGGCGGAGGTTGCGGAGAGCCGAGATAGGGCCACTGCACTCCAGCTTGGGTGACAAGAGCAAGGCTCCGTATCAAGAAAAGAGAAAACTCACATTTGTCATTTCCCTATGTAATTACATGTGTGTACACATTGTACATAAATACATACCCACACCTAAACCAAGTCCTTAACACTATTATAAACAATAATTGCACTGAACATATTTGTCCTAAAGTTTTTCTCTAGATCTCTATTTTAAACATACCTTATCAACATACACTGTATAAATATATCTGCTTTGTAAATGCTCCCACTTCTTAACCCTTACATTCTAATGGGCAGCCTGATGTCACAGAAATCAACACAGAATCTGGAATCAGAATTCCTGAGACAGTTAGGCAATGTCACCACCTACTTCCTGTAACTTGGGCAAATCACTTCATCTCTCTGAGCCTGTTTCCTCATCTGTTACATTTAAATTAAGGTAATAATAACCCCTTCCAAGTCTCTTACACCTCATGGGGTTAGAGTGAGAAGCAAATGAGATCACAGATGTGAGAAACTTTGTGTGGGTAAGTGAGTAGCCAAGCTTGTTATACTTCAAAAGACAACATTGGGCAGGGCGCAGTGGCTCATGCCTGTAATCCCAGCACTTTGGGAGACTGAGGCGGTCGGATCACAAGGTCAAGAGATCAAGACCATCCTGGCCAACATGGTGAAACCCCGTCTCTACTAAAAATACAAAAATTAGCTGGGTGTGGTGGCGTGCGCCTGTAGTCCCAACTACTCGGGAGGCTGAGACACAATTGCTTGAACCTGGGAGGCGGAGGTTGCAGTGCGCCGAGATAGCACCACTGCACTCCAGCCTGGCGCCTGGTGATGGAACCCAGACTATCTCAAAAAAAAAAAAAAAAAAAGACAGCATTGCAGCATTGCACACATTTTTCTCTATTTTAGCTCAGACCTTTGGTCTTCTGGAAAGACGTGAAATTACCTGGCATACAGGAAAAGAGGTCCAAGAAGCTGAGATGAATTATTCCCCTTTAATTCCTGGGACAGTTGGGACTACTTATTTATATACAAGGACATTTAATAAATACAATTTGCTAATGGAGTAGAAAAGGCCTGTTGCCCTAATCTTAACAGTAGCCAACCTGCTTTAACCATCCTTGATTGTTGTTTCATTTTTTTATTTGCTTCTTTTGTTAGACAAGTTCTTACTTTATCACTCAGATTGAAGTGCAGTGGTGTGATCATAGCTTACTGCAGTCTCAACCTCCCAGGATCAAGCAATCCGCCTACCTCAGCCTCCCAAGTAGCTGGGACTACAGGCACACACCACCACACCTAGCTAATATTTTTTTTTTTTTTTTGGAGACAGAGTCTCGCTCTGTTGCTAGGCTAGAATGCAGTGGTACAATCTCAGCTCACGGCAACCTCCACCTCCTGGGTTCAAGCAATTCTCATGCCTCAGCCTCCTGAGTAGCTGGAACTACAGGCATGCGCCACCATGCCCAGCTAATTTATTTATTTATTTATGAGATGGAGTTTCACTCTTGTTGCCCAGGCTAGAGTGCAGTGGCAAGATCTCAGCTCACTGCAACCTCTACCTCCCGGGTTCAAGCGATTCTCCTGCCTCAGCTTCCTGAGTAGCTGGGATTACAGGCATACGCCACCATGTCCAGCTAACTTTGTATTTTTAGTAGCGATGGAGTTTCTCCGCATTGGTCAGGCTGGTCTCAAACTCCTGACTTTGTGATCCACCCACCTTGACCTCCCGAAGTGCTGGGATTACAGGCGTGAGCCACTGTACCGGCCAGGTAGCCCAGTTCTTAAAGAGGCCAGACTTGCTGCATTCAGGAGTGAGCTGTGCTTTCCTTCTACCACTGCTTTGCAAACCTCTCCCAAAGAACACTCCAGCAGATCCCAGACCTTCCCGGTGGCTTCTAGGTGTTGGCTAACTGTCCTCATTTTACATAATAAGGAGAAACTCCTTCTCTACTAAAAATACAAAATTAGCCATGCGTGGTGGCACATGCCTGTAATCCCAGCTACTTGGGAGGCTGAGGCAGGAGAATCATTTGAACCCGGGAGGCAGAGGTTGCAGTGAGCTGAGATCACACTGTTGCACTCCAGCCAGGGCAACAAGAGCAAAACTCCGTCTAAAAAAAAAAAAAAGAAAAAAAAAAAAGAGTGTGGTCTGATTTAAATCAAAACCACAATTTCACTATCAGTGCAAAGCTTCTCCCCTTCTCCCAAGGTGAGCCCGAAGAGGGGGCGGAGCCCATCTTTCCTGTCTTCTGCATCCCATTCTCTTCCCTCAACTTGCTGACTGCTGCCTGCGGCTCTTTCAGGCTTGGGGCACGGAGTAGGAAGGGAGGGCACAGGATCACACATGTATTTTTACTTAGCTTGTTATTCTTGCTCTGTTATTGACTGCCTCTATGATGGCAGATGGCTAAATGCTGACTTTCTCTTGGGATACATTGGGGAGGGTAGAGATGGAGGTTAGGGACACACTCACATCTCCAGTGCTCCCTGACATGACACAAGTCCCTGATACAGGTGGGGACCAACCTCTCCCACACTCCCAGCTTCCATGCCACTGTCCCCTGAAGGGCTTCTCTAAGTTCATCACTAGTAGCACTTCTGGGGGATCTCTGAAGTTCTGCAGACATCAACCTGAGGGGTAAGCTGGCTGTCCCCCCTTCAGCAAGCACCCCACTCCCTAGGGTGGTCCTGTCACTGCCCTCCTTCCTTGCCTTGAGGAGGGAGGGTGTGGGGAGACCCACAGTGCCCGCTACCCCCCTGTGCGGCAGCCCTTCCCAGCACCTCCTCACTCCCACGTGTGCTGTGGGTGGGGGTGGGGCGTGCAATACAAATACTCCAGCATAGATCTCTCTCTGCCCTGCTCTGTGATGTGTCCCAGTCCTTTCTCTAGAATAGGGGGATACTTTTCACTCACCAACCTTTCTTCCTAGACAGAAAAATTTACATAAACAAATGGGACTACATTTCAGTCAACCACTGCGGGTCATCACAGGAAGAGGCTTTGTTTTGATGTTGTCGTTGAAGTCGTTTTATTTTTATTTATTTCTTTATTTAGAGACGGAGTCTCGCTCTATTGCCCAGGCTGGAGTGCGGCACAATCTTGGCTCACTGTAACCTCCACCTCCCAGGTTCAAGCACTTCTCCTTCCTTAGCCTCCTGAGTAGCTGGGATTACCAGCGCCTTCTACCACGACCAGATAATTTTTGTATTTTAGTAGAGATGGGGTTTCACCATGTTGGCCAGGCTGGTCTCAAACTCTTGACCTTAGGTGATCTGCCCACTTTGGCCTCCCAATGTGCTGGGATTACAGGCTTGAGCCACCACACCTGGCCAAAAGTTGTTTTATTAGCTAAATAGAGGAAAGCCATCTGAAGTGGAGGCTCCACACAAGTGTCAGTGACTACATGGTCACCAGCTCCAGAATTGCGTTCTCAGCATCAGGACAGTGGAAGAAGCCAAGTGGGAAGGGCTGAGTGGGAGGCCTGCTCCACAGGTCCAGCTGGACCGGGAACCAGGAGAACTGGCTAGAGTGACCAGGAAGTTTGTACTAGGACTCCTAGAGGCAGGGACCTGTGGGGACTGCCCAAAGAGGGGCTACTGGAGGGGCTGTCAGAGCTGGAGCCTCACTAGTCATGGTTCAGACCGGGCACACAGTTGGTCTTCAATACTTTTTTGAGTCCCACATTAATATAGCGATTCAGACAAGAGAATTGTTAGTATCATATCTTGCTTTCAGGAACTCTTACACAATAATTATGAAGACAAAGCAGGACTTTTTTCCAACTCTCTTTGTTTGTTTTTTGAGACAGAGTCTTGCTGTGTCATCCAGGCTGGAGTGCAGTGGCATGATTTCAGCTCACTGCAACCTCTGCCTTCTGGGTTCAAGTAATTCTCCTGCCTCAGCCTCCCAAGTAGCTGAAACTACAGGCATGTGCCACCATGCCCAGCTAAATTTTTTTTAATCTTTAGTAGAGATGAGGTTTCAACATTTTGGCCAGGCCTGTCTTGAATTCCTGACCTCAGGTGATCTGCCTCCCTCGGCCTCCCATAGTGCTGGGATTACAGGCATGAGCCACCACACCTGGCCTGTTCGTTTTTGAGACACAGTCTCACTCTTTCACCCAGGTTGGAGTGCAGTGGCCAATCTCAGCTTACTGCAGCCTTGACCTCCTAAGCTCAAACCATCCTCCTGCCTCAGCCTCCTGAGTAGCTGAGACTACAGGCAAGTGCCACCATGCCTGGCTAATTTTTGTTTTTGTTTCTTTTGAGACACAGTTTCACTCTGTTACCCAGGCTGGAATTCAGTGATCTTAGCTCACCGCGACTTCCACCTCCCATATTCGAGCAACTCCTATGCCTCAGTCTCCTGAGTAGCCGGGATTATAGACACACATCACCATGCCTGGGTAATTGTTTGTATTTTTAGTAGACACAGGGTTTCACCATGTTGGCCAGGCTGGTCTCGAACTCCTGACCTCAAGTGATCCTGCCATGGCCTCCCAAATTGCTGGAATTATAGGCTTGAGCTGCTTGGCTTTTTCCAAGACTCTAATGAATTAATTCATTTTTTTGAGACAGGTCTGTCCCCCAGGCTGGAATGCAGTGGTGTAGTCATGATTCACTGCAGCTTCAATCTCCTGAGCCTAAGTGATCCTCCCTCCAGATTAGTTGGGAACACAAGTGTATGCCATCATGCCCAACTAATTTTGGTATTTTTTGTAGAGTCAGGATTTCACCATGTTGCCCAGACTGGCTTCAAACTCCTGAGCTCAAGCAATCTCTGCCTGCCTCGGCCTTCTAAAGTGCTGGAATTACAGGCATGAGCAACCTCTCCTTTTTTTTTTTGAGACAGTTTTGCTCTTGTCACCCAGGCTGGAGTGCAATGGCCTGATCTCAGCTCACTGCAACCCTCCCCCTCCCGGGTTGAAGTGATTCTCCTGCCTCAGCCTCCAGAGTAGCTGCGATTACAGGCGCCCACCACCACACCCAGCTAATTTTTTTATTTTTAGTAGAGACGGGATTTCACTGTGTTGGCCAGGATGGTCTCGAACCCCTAATCTTAGGTGATTCGATCGCCTCAGCCTCCCAAAGTGCTGGGATTACAGGCATGAGCCACCGCACCCCACCTAGCAACCTCTCCTTAAAATGAATTTTGAAGCAAGAACATTTACATCTCAGGGGGATCCACATTAAATTTTAAGATTGTACTAGAAGGGCCGGGTGCAGTGGGAGGTAGAAGCTACCGTGAGCTGTGATTGTGCCACTGCACTCCAACCTGGGCGACAGACAGAGACCCTGTCTCAAAAAAATAAAAAAGATTGTACTAGATTTGCCATGTAAGAATAATCAGGACATTATTTTATTTGTTTCTTTATCAAGCAAGTTAAATGTAATAGTAGAATTTCTGGGTTGAAATGATGATGGATGGAACATATGTATCTAACTTCACTTCCTCCTGAAATCCCACTAACCCTACAATAAACAAACGAACACAGTTAGAAACCAACAAAGAGAGAACAGGAGAGGAAAACAGCAACCACAGTTTGGAAACCAGAAAGCCAGTGAGCTGAGGGGAACTGGTTTAGAAGCCCCAAGAACGGCAGTTTCTGCACTGGCAGAGAGGGGAGCCGAGAGTCAACTTGGTTTATGCTGCAGAACCTCACAAGAGTACAGGAGCTGGCAATATCAGGGCCTCTGGCACTGGAGGAACAAGGGAATAGACTACAATCAGGGCTGCTGGAAGCTGTTAAGTCATCGATTGGATTCCTAGATGCCCTCCTAGTCCACGTGGCCAGGTGACAGCTCCACCCCAGGCCCATCTCTGTAAAACAGAATGTCTGAATTGGGGGATGCTGGGCATGGCTGAAGATGTGGCCTCCATACCAAGTGCACATGAATATTGGATTCAAATTCCCCACAGCCTCCTACTGCACTCCTAGAAGGCTGGCAGCCAGGCTGTTACTCTCCAGGAAGAAAACTGAAAGACTATTTCCTGGAGAATTTGGCTAGCCATGAGGAAGTAGCTGAAGTTATTGACAACAGGAGTTCCCCTAGTAAGTGGATAACCTGATCACCAAGAAGGAGCACAAAGTCAGCAATTCCCGCTCACACGCACAGAGCTCCTAATATGTGTTCTTAGCCTCCGTGTCTTAATTGCAAATAGAAAAACAAGAATGACTGAAAATGTAAGAAAACCGATCTGAGGAAACCAAAAGAAGCAAAGAGGAAAAATAGTTTAGAGGAAAGAGAGACTATGTAGAGAAAGAAAACTAAATTTAAAAAACAGGCCGGGAGCAGCGGCTCACGCTTGTAATCCCAGCACTTTGGGAGGCCAAGGTCAGCAGATCACGAGGTCAGGAGACAGAGACCATCCTGGCCAACATGGTAAAACCCCGTCTCTACTAAAATACAAAAAAAATTAAACGGGCTTGGTGGCGCGCGCCTGTAGTCCCAGCTACTCGGGAGGCTGAGGCAGGAGAATTGATTGAATCCAGGAGGCAGAGATTGCAGTGAGCCGAGATTGCGCCACTGCACTACAGCCTGGGTGACAGAGCGAGACTCCGTCTCAAAAAGAAAAAGAAATAGAAAGCATAAGGACCAGAAAGAAAGAAGAAGTAAAACTGTATTTGTGTATGACATAATTATTCACATAGGAAACAACAGGAATCAGGCCGGGTGTGGTGGCTCATGCCTGTAATCCCAGCACTTTGGGAGGCTGAGGTGGGCGGATCACTTGAGGTCAGGAGTTCGAGACCAGGCTGGCCAACATGGTGAAACCCCATCTTTAAAAAACAAACAAAAAAGAAAACAATAGGAATCTACAAAAACTGAGTAGAATCAGTTAGACACAGATAGAAGGCCAGCGTACAAAAATAATTGTATTTCTATGCAGTAACAGCAAATACATTGGGCAAAAGAGCTGAATAAACACCTCACCAAAGACTGTATAAGGATAGAAAATAAGAATATGAAAAGGTGCTCAACCTCATACATCAGAGAATTAGAAATTAGAACAACCGTGAAGACCAGGCGAAGTGGCTCATGACTGTAATCCCAGCAATTTGGGAGGCTAAGGTGGATGAATTGCTTTAGCTCAGGAGTTCAAGGCCAACCTGGACAACATGGTGGAACCCCGTCTCTACTAAAAATACAAAATATTATCCAGGCATGATGGCCCACACCTGTAGTCCCAGCTAATCAGGAGGCTGAAGTGGGAGGATCACCTGAGCCCAGGGAGGTCAAGGCTCCAGTGAACCATGATCATGCCACTGCACTCCAGCCTGGGTGACAGAACGAGACCCTGTCTCCAACACAAAGCAAAACAAAAAACCAATGAGACACCACCACACACTTATTTGAATGACTAAAATCCAAAACACTGATAATGCCAGATACTGGCAAGGGTGTGAAACAAGAACTCTCATTTGGCCAGGTGCAGTGGCTCACGCCTGTAATCCCAGCACTTTGGGAGGCTGAGGCGGGTGGATCATGAGGTCGAGATTGAGACCATCCTGGCCAACATGGTGAAACCCTGTCTCTACTAAAAAATACAAAACTAGCTGGGCATGGTGGCGCGTGCCTGTAGTCCCAGCTACTTGGGAGGCTGAGGCAGAAGAATCACTTGAACCCAGGAAGTGGAGGTTGCAGTGAGCTGAGATCATGCCACTGCACTCTAGCCTGGGTGACAGAGTAAGACTCCATCTAAAAAAAACAACTCTCATTCATTGTTGGTGGAAATACAAAATGGTACCACCTCATTGGAAGGCAGTTTGGCAGTTTCTTACAAAACTAACCATATTTTTACCATAAAATCCAGCAATCACACATTTATTCAAGTAAGTTAAAGATTTATGTCTGCACAGAAACCTGCAGATAGATGTTTATATCAGCTTCATTCATAATTGCCACATTGAAAGCAGCCAAGATGACCTTCAATGGGTGGATGGATAAGTAACTATGATACATCCAGACAATGGAATACTATTAAGCCCTAAAAAGGAATTCAGTTATCAAGTCATGAAAAGACCTGGAGGAACTTCAATACATATTGCTAAGTGAAAGAAGTCAACTGAAAGGCTACCAAATGAATGATTCCAACTATACAACGTTCTGGAAAAGGCAAAACCGTAGAGATAATGACAAGATCACTGGTTTTCAGTTGTTGACGAAGAAGCTTGATTCAGGCCAAGTCCCAGCTTTGTTGACAGGGACTGGGCCCCAGACCAGGACCTATGGCGTCTTCTGGAATCCTAAAGCCTCAGCCTCCCACCTGAGAGAGGGATGCAGGAATGTGTCAGGCTGCACAGGAGGAGCCTCCTGAGTCGGCGCTGGGAGCCATGAGGCAGCTGGGGCGCTGGTGGGCACGCTGTAGGGACTGGGCAGGCAGGATTCCAGCCTGAGCCCCTCTGCTGTGCATCATGGGCAAACTCTTAACCTCTCTAAGACTCACCCATAGAGTGGAGGCTTTTTTTTTAATTGAGGTAAAAATTACAAACAGTAGAATGCAGATTTTTGTAGTACAATTCAATTAGTTTTGACAAAGCATAACCAAACCCAAATCAAGGTCTGGAGCATCCCATCACTCCAGTGAATTCTCTCAGACAAGTCCCTGTCCCTCCACCCCCTGGGCACTAATCATCTATCGCCAGAGATTAACTTTGCCTTCTTGGACCTCCTACAAATGGAATCATATGATATGTATTCTGCGTGTTGCTTCCTTCCATATACTGTTTCTGAGATTCGTCCATATCATTGCATGTATCAGTACTTCATTCCTTTTTTTACACATTTTTAAATTTTTTTTAGAGATAGGGTCTCACTCTGTTGCCCAGACTGGAGTGTAGTGGCACAGTCATAGCTCACTGCAGCCTTGACCTCCTGGGCTCCAGTGATCCTCCCACCTCAGCCTCATGAGTAGCTGGGACTACAGGCCCATGCCACTATGCCCCACTCATTTTTTTTTTTTGAGACAGAGTCTCGCTTTTTTGCCAGGTGCCAGGCTGGAGTGCAGTGGCCCAATCTCGGCTCACTGCAACCTCTGCCTCCCAGGTTCAAGCAATTCTCCTGCCTCAGCCTCCCGAGTAGCTGGGACTACAGGTGCATGCCATCACACCCAGCTAATTTTTGTATTTTAGTAGAGATGGGGTTTCACTATGTTGGCCAGGATAGTCTCGATCTCTTGACCTTGTGATCTGCCCACCTCGGCCTCCCAAAGTGCTGGGATTACAGGCATGAGCCACTGCACCTGGCCCACCCCACTGATTTTTAAGTTTTTTGTAGCGAGAGGGTCTCCCTGTGTTGCCCAGGCTGGTCTTGAATTCCTGGGCTCAAATGATCTGCCTACGCCCCAGCTTCCCAAAGTGCTGGGATGACAGGTGTGAGCCACCGCGACTGGCCCATTTGTTCCTTTTAATTCATATCCATCATTGTATGTACATAGCCCTATGTTTGTTTGTTTTTTTTTTGAGATGGAGTCTCTCTCTGTTGCCCAGGTTGGAGTGCAGTGGTGTGATGTCAGCTCGCTGCAACCTCTGCCTCCCAGGTTCAAGAAATTCTCCTGTCTCAGCCTCCTGAGTAGCTGGGACTACAGGTGCATGCAACCACGCCCGGCTAATTTTTTTGTATGTTTGGTGGGAACAGGGTTTCACCATGTTGGCCAGGCTGGTCTCCAATTCCTAACCTCCAGTGATCCACCTGCTTTGCCCTCCAAATGCGCTGGCATTACAAGCATGAGCCACTGCGCCCCGCCCCATTTCTTTATCCCTTCACCTGTCCATGGGGAGGTGTGTGGTTTCCAGTTGGTGGTGATTATGATAAAGGTGCTAAGAGCATTTTTGTATAACTTTTTGTAGACATGTACTTCCTTTCTGTGGGGTAAATATTTATGCAATGGCCACAGAAGCATACCAGTCATGTCTCCCTCAAGAGAACCTGCCACTGGGGGCCCAGGTGGCCAACAGCCAGCACTGCCCCTTGGGATGCACTTCTCTTAGTGCATCTGGTGTCTTCTTCTTCGAACACTCACACTGACACTATCCAGGGGTGAAATGGTGGGCTCATGTATGGCCCACATTTTGGGGAGGACAAGCCAGTGAGGCAGTAGGTGGGAAGTACCCTACATGGAGCCGGCCCCCTTCCTGGCAAGATCAGCTGGGATTCTTGTTGGCCAGGGCAGGAGGTGGGTCTGCGGCTGGAAGTGGAGAGGAGATCCTCTCTTGCGCACCCGGTGCTTCAGGCAGGCAGGCAGGTGCAGGAAATCCCTGACACGTGGGCATCCCTCAGGTTCTCCTGGCTCCAGAGCAGCAGTTTCAGAGCAAGAAAGGGCCTCAGACGAGCCTATGGGAACATGGGGAAACTGAGCCCAGAGTGACGGTGCTGTGCTTGAGGTCGGCAGGCACTTGAGCCCATGGGTGCCTCAGTGGCTCCAGACTCAGGCTTTGGCTGACACAGGGATAGAAATAACACCCAATGGCATTGTCTGCTTGAGTTTAAGGAGACCCTGGAGGTGTGTGCATCCTAGTGGCTGCATTCAGCTCCATGCCACAGCCAACCTGCCTACCCAATGCACCATCCCCATTCACCAGTCTGTGGCTTTAAAGACTCAGGTAAGGCCTAGCATGGTAGCTCATGCCTGTAATTCCATCACTTTGGGAGGCTGAGGTGTGTGGATCACCTGAGGTCAGGAGTTCAAGACCAGCCTGGCCAACATGGTGAAACCCCGTCTCTACTAAAAATACATAAACTAGCGGCCGGGTGCAGTGGCTCATGCCTGTAATCCCAGCACTTTGGGAGGCTGAGGTGGGCGGATCATCACCCAAGGTCAGGAGTTGGAGACCAGCCTGGCCAACATGGTGAATCCCCGTCTCTACTAAAAATACAAAAATTAGCCGGGTGTGGTGGCAGGCATCTATAATCCTAGCTACTCGGGAGGCTGAGGCAGGAGAATTGCTTGAACCCAGGAGGCAGAGGTTGTAGTGAGCTGAGATAGTGCCATTGCACTCTAGCCTGGGCGACAAGAGTAAGACTCTGTCTTAAAAAAAAAAAACAAAAAACAACATAAACTAGCCAGGCCTGGTGGCAGGCTCCTGTAATCCCAGCTACTTGGGAGGCTGAAGCAGAATCACTTGAACCTGGGAGGCAGAGGTTGCAGTGAGCTAAGATCATGCCACTGGACTCCAACCTGGGCGACAGAGTGAGATGCCGTCTCAAAAAACAAATAAGTAAATAAATAAAAAATAAACATAAAGACTCAGGTGAGCCAGTTCCCTAACAGGTAGGTGATGACATGGGGCCCCACACAGGCAGGTGAAGATTCAGGCCACCATCTGCTGATTGCAAGGCTCTGAGATTCTCTGAGCTGCCACATGGGGCGGGGGTGTGGGGGGGGGCGGTGCGGGGAGCGGGGTGAGGGGGTGAGAAAGGGAAAGTTGAAGGGGCTTCCGGAGGAAAGTTAGAGTTAGAGGCATTCACTGACAAGACTGACGCAATTGCAAGAGTATGGCAGGCAGCGGGGCAAGGTCTGGGGATTCAGTGGGAGAATAAAAACACAGGGAGGAAAAGAAGGAAGGAAAGAAGAAAAGAAGGAAGGAAAAGGGTGAAAGGAAGAAAGTTAAAAATAGACAAATCTTCTCTTTATAGGTTATAAATGCTTTCCCACACACTGGCTTTTCTTTCCCTTTTTTTTTTTTAAGACAGGGTCTGGCTCTGTCACCAGGCTGAGTGCAGTGACATGATCTTGGCTCACTGCAACTTCTGCCTCCCAAATAACTGGGATTACAGGCGTGTACCACCACACCCGGCTAATTTTTGTATTTTTAGTAGAGACAGGGTTTCACCAAGTTGGCCAGGCTGGTCTCGATTTCCTAGCCTAAAGGCAGAGCAGCTCCTGCTGGCTGGCCTTCGAAGTCCCACTTCTAACTTAGCCCCATGGCTGGGCTGGGGCCAAGTGAGGAGACCACGTGAGGCTAAACAATCAATTCCCTGAAATGACATTTCTCTTATCAGTGGTTCACTTCAGAATCCCTGTGGGAGCTTCGGCAATTACCCCAGCCAGGGTCCATCCCCGGGGCTTCTGGAGCAGGGCTGGGGCCACTGGTAGGGTTCAGGAGCTCGGCAGGTGACTTTAATGAGCAGCCAGGGTTGAGACAGCCTCTGTGTGGCTGGCACGTGAGAGGAGATTGGCCACGCCCACCAGAAGGATCCAGACCAAGGGCGAGGCTGACAACTACCTAAACAAGAGGCAGAAGATGGCAGCCACGTGTACATGTGCATAGACACGCTGATGTGCCCGGAGTCCTGCCTCTCATGCTTCACATCCACATAGTGGGCGCCTTCCGGAGTAATCTCTTCCGGTGTCATAGAGAGAAGGAAGGCATGCAGGTGACAAACCCATTCTGGAAGGAACGAGATGTACTCGTGATTGTTGGCCATGATGTCAAAGGCTTGGCCGGGCACGGTGGCTCATGCCTGTAATACCAGTACTTTGGGAGGCCAAGGCACGAGGTCAGGAGATCAAGACCATCCTGGCCAACATGGTGAAACCCCATCTCTGCTAAAAAAAAAAAAAAAAAAAAAAAAGGTACAAAAATTAGGTGGGCATGGTGGTGCATGCCTGTAATCCTAGCTACTCGGGAGACTGAGGCAGGAGAATCGCTTGAACCAGGGAGTTGAAGGTTGCAGTGATCCAAGATCACGCCACTGCACTCCAGCCTAGTGACAGAGCAAAGCTCTGTCTCAATAAAAAAAAAAAAAAAAAGACTGAACTAGGCCCCTCCACACCTTTCAGGAACACAGTAAAACGTCCCTATCAGGGGATACCTGGGCACAAGGAGGGGAGAGCGTGCTGCTTTGTGGAATGTGAGAAGTAGAAAAGTTCCTTTTTAAGTTTCCTTTCTTGTTAAAGCATAAGTGTGCTGCTCTTTGAGGAAGACGCGGAGGTTGTTGCAGATCCTGGATCTGCACTCTCCTGCTCCTGCCCCTGCCCCTGCCCCTGCCCCTGCCTCACCACTGTTCGCTCTCACCAAGGAACAAGTTAGTCAGGAAACTACCCAGCAGCCGTGCCTTTTAAGGATACCAGAAAAACACCTGTGGAACCAGAGGTGGAAATTCACTGAATTTGAATCACTGTAACAAGCTGCAACATAAAATCCCTGGATAAGGTGTGTACTGATATGATCAGAGGAGCAAAGGAAAAGAATCTCAAAGTGAAAGGACCTACCAAGACTTTGAGAATCACTACAAGAAAAACTCCTTGCGGTGAAGGTTCTAAGACATGGGATCGTATCCAGATGAGAATCCACAAGCGACTCATTGACTTGCACAGCCCTTCTGAGATTGTTAAGCAGATGACTTCCATCAGCATTGAGCCAGGAGTTGAGGCGGAAGTCACCATTGCAGATGTTTAAGTCAGCTATTTTAACAAACTGATTACCAGTTATTAAAAAAAAAAAAGAAGAAGTGTGCTAATGACTCTTTGTTAAGCCCTATCCTATGTAGCTGTTAGGCCATGCTTACAGTCACATAGTACATTCTATGTCATTGTACGTTAACCAAGATCTCTGTGCTGGACATGCTCACAGGCATGTCCCTGCTCTCTATTGCTTTTACCTGTTTAGAAAAGTTTTAAGCTGTTAGCCAGTTAGGTTTTAGTTTAGATTGTGAGGTCTGGCTCCAGCCAACAGAGATCAGACATAGCAGTAAGGATGACCCCAAATGCGTAAGGGATAAATGTATGTGTTTTCCTTTGTTGATTGTACTCTCATAGCACAATGGCTAGTGAGGGTACCTTTCCTGCAGTCCAGGAAGTAAAAATTGCATCGCTGAAAGATCCTTTGTCAAGTGCTAATTTTTCTTTGCAGCACCCAGCATCTATTTCCAACAGGGAAGTAGCCATTTTCCTGCTGGGTTCACCTTGCACCCCCAGGGTGGCCCCATTTCTTTGACTGAGTGATGGAGTGACTATTGCTACTGGTTTTGGGGCCAGACCCTCCAAGTTCCAGTCCTGGCTCCACACGTCAAGTCCCAACCTAAATGCATGCAAGATACTTTGTCCCTCGGTCTCTTTAGCCATAAACAAAAACTAGTAACAGTAGTTACCTCTTAGTCCGTTCTGGGAAGTAAATGAGAAACCAGTGTGAGGAAGCCTGGCCCCTCCTAAGGGCTTGACGAATGTCAGCTATGGTTCTAAGCCTGAATGGGCCATCCCGGGAAGACCAGATCAGTCATCATTACAACATGCCAGGAGTTGAAGTGGGCAAAAAACATCACGTCAGACATGCTGGCGGGCCAAGGGCTTTGCAGCTTTCCACCAGACACTCAGACCATCAGAGCTGCGGGCTCGGCAGCCTGCTGGCCAGGAGTCCCCAAACCTGGCTGTGCTTCAGAGGAGACAAGGAGCTTAAAACGCAAGACGGGAGAGAGATCCAAGATGGCTGACTACTGGCAGCTCAGGATTGTAGCTCCCAGAGAAAGCGCACAGAACGAGAGGACGCCACACTTACAGATGAATTTTTGTTGCCCACGGACCAGAGATTCCCAGCGGAGGAGCCCCACGGGTCACCAGCGCGACTCTTGTGGCCAGCGTGGCGGTTTTGCCGGCGCCTCGGCACAGCAGTTCTCGGTGCAGAGTAAATGGGACTGGGTCCCCTTTTGGTCGACGTTTGGAGCTCCGGGAAGGCAGATTCGCCTATTTACCTGATTGAAAAAGGGGTTTAAGAGGGAAGCCAGACCGGAGATTCCTGGACAGAAAAGCACCACGAATCTTAATGCCGCTGTTTTAGTCTGCGCAGTGCGTTGCTCAGATTTCAGCGCTGGGAATCAACAAGTTGGACGTCCACTCAGAGACCTAATTTGAAAGTTGGCAATTACAAACGAAAGGTGGATAAACTGACAATGATGGGAAGAAACCAGCGTAAAAAGGCTGAGAATACCCAAAATCAGAATGCCTCTCCTTCTACAGGGGATCATAGTTCCTCATCAACAAGGGAACAAGGCCTGATGGAGAATGAGTGCCTTCCATGAACAGAATCAGGCTTCAGAAGGTGGATAATAAGAAACTTTTCTGAGCTAAAAGAACATGTTTTAGCCCAATGCAAAGAAACTAAGAACCTTGAAAAAAGGTTTGACGAAATGCTCATGAGAATAGATAATTTAGAGAGGAATATAAGTGAATTAA
>CAUYLG010014838.1:0-97631 GCA_963573385.1 Cacajao melanocephalus | reverse complement strand
GAAAAATAAAATTTTTTGCGAACAAGCAAGCACTCGGAGATTTCATCACCACCAGGCCTGCTTTACAAGAGCTTCTGAAAGAAGCACTACAAACAGAAAGGAACAACCAGTATCAGTCATCCCAAAAACTTACCAAAATGTAGAGTATCTCCATAATAAAGAATCTACATCAACTAATGGGCAAAATAGCCAGCTGGCATTAAATCATAATACTGAACTCACAAATATTAATATTAATCCTAAATTTAAATGGATTAAATGCCCCAATTAAAGACATAGGCAAATTGAACAAAAAGTCAAAACCCATTGGTACGCTGTATCCAGATTTATCTCACAAACATCGACACACAAAGACTCAAAACAAGTGGATGGAGGAAGATTCACCAATCAAATGGAGAGTAAAAAAAAAAAACAGGAGTTGTAATTTTTGTCTCCGATAAAATAGACTTTAACAGTA
The DNA here is from genome assembly GCA_963573385.1 of Cacajao melanocephalus. NCBI lineage: Eukaryota > Metazoa > Chordata > Mammalia > Primates > Pitheciidae > Cacajao > Cacajao melanocephalus. The sequence goes on along the minus strand of CAUYLG010014838.1, from coordinate 97,174 downwards.
ACAAAGACTAAAAGAAACAAAGAAGGATATTACATAATGGTAAAAATCGATGCAACAACAGGAGTTAATGATCATAAATATATATGCACCCAATATAGGAGCACCCAGATACATAAGACAAGTTCTAAATGACTTATAAAGAGACTTGGACTCCCGCACAATAATGGTGGGAGATCTTGACACCATATTGTTAATATTCGACGGATCAATTGGATAGAAAATTAATAGGGAATTTAGACCTGGAATAAGTAAACTTAGTGAATATCTATAGAATTCTTCATCCCAGGTCTCTAAAACATACATTTTTCTCAATATCATATTTCACCTATTCTGAAAGTGACTATATAATTGGAAGTAAATTACCCTTCAGCATTTGCATAGCATTTCACAAATTTAAATGAAATATTGGTTGGCTGTTTGTCTGTTATTTTCTTCCCTTATTCCTTCCTGCCTCTGTTGTTAAGTATAATTATCGGCATAAAAGAGGTTTTTAATACCTATTCCTAGATTGTATTCCAGCCTGGGCAATAGAGCAAGAATTCTGTTCTCTCTCCCCCTTTTTTCTTTCTTCTTCTTTCTAAAAAAAAAAAAAAAAAATTAGGCCAGGCATGGTGGCTCACGCCTGTAATCCCAGCACTCTGAGAGGTCGAGGCGAGTGGATCACCTGAGGTCAAGAGTTCGAAACCAACTCCCTGGCAAACCTGGTGAAACCCTGTCTCTACTGAAAATACAAAAAGTAGCCAGGCGTGGTGGTGGGTACCTGTAATCCCAGCTACTTAGAAGACTAGGGCAGGAAAATTGCTTGAACCCTGAAGGTGGAGGCTGCAGTGAGCTGAGATCACACCACTGCACTCCAGCCTGGGCAACAGTGCAAGACTATGTCCCAAAAACAAGAAAAAATCAAAATATTATACAAAATTATATTCAGGCTATGTATAATGTGTATATGAAATACAAATGAATTTTTTGTATTTAGTAGAGATGGAGTTTTTCCATGTAGGTCAGGCAGGTCTCAAACTCCTGATCCCAGGTGATCTGCCCACCTCGGGCTCCCAAAGTGCTAGGATTATAGGTGTGAGCCACCACACCTGGCCAATTTTAAATTTTCTTGTGTCTACATTTAAAAGGTGAAAAGAAACTGGGAAAATTAATTTTAATAACATTTTATTTATTCTAATACAAAGATATTATTTTGACATGTAATCAATATAAAAATTATTAATCTCAGCACTTTGGGAGGCTGAGGCAGGCAGATCACTTGAGGCCAGGAGTTTGAGACCAGCCTGGCCAACATGGTGAAATCCCATCTCTACTAAAAATACAAAATTTAGCTGGGTGTGATGGGTGCAGCAAACCACCATGGCACATGTATAACTATGTAACAAACCTGCACGTTATGCACAGGTATCCCAGAACTTAAAGTAAAACAAAAATTAAAAAAATAATTAGCCAGGTCATGGTGGTGCGTGCCTGTAATCTCAGCTACACGGGAGGCCAAGGCATGGGAATCACTTGAACTGGGAAGGTGGAGCTTGCAGTGGGCCGAGATTGAGACGCTGCACTCCAGCCAGGGCAACAGAATGAGACTGTCTCAAAAAAAAAAAAAGAAAAAGAAAATAGACAATGAGAATTTGCAAAATATTTTTGGAGGAGTTTTCTAATTATAAAGGAATACAATAACCATCTTTATCTTAATAAACTACATAGTTTCAATGAAAAAGAAGTTTTCCAGAAAAATATAAATTGCCAAAAAAAAAAAGTTAAACTACTTAAAAATCTAAATAACTCCATAACTATGAAAGGAAAATATTTTTGTTATCTAAGAATTACCTTTAAAAAGATTCCAGGCTCCAGTTAGCAATCTAAGTTCCTCTATATTTTCAAGTCATGAACAATTTTTGCAACATGTAAATTACTGCCATGATGCTCCAGGTAGCTGTGGATGACAAGTTCTCTTCTCATCATGGACTGTTCCTGAGTTTCCCCATTGAAACGGGAGAGTTTCCTAATCTCCCTCGCAGAATGTGCGACAGGGGTGTGGCTTGTCTGTTCTGCCAATGTGCACATTCAAATCCCTTATGGGAAGGAGAGCACAAAGATGGGCAGGTACAGGAGCTGGGGCGATCACCCCTGGACTCTGGCCCCACAATCGCACCCAGCTGTGGCTGCCTGCGGCTCCTGAAGCCCAAGTGGGTGTGTGTTACAGTGCACTCTCTTAGCTTTGCCATCTGCAGCCGGCTAAGTGTTAAACAGCCCAGTGGACCCTCCGCCTTTTCTCAAGGGCAGAGGGCCAGTGTAATAGCTCTCTGCATCCTGAGCTCTTGTCTAGTGTCCAGGAAAAAGGTCACACACTCACCTGAAGGATGGTGAATTCAGGGGTTTTATTAAGTGGTAAAGGTGGCTCTCAGCAGAATGGATGGGGAGCTGGATCTGGGATGGAGTGGGAAGATGATCTTCCCCTGGAGTTCACCATCCAGAGGCCGATCTCCTCTCCGACTGTCCCCAACCAAACTCCTCCTGACATTCAGACACTCTTCTCCTCTGCTGCTCATCTGCTTTTCTATTCATCTGCTCATCTGCTTGTGGAGCCTGGGGCTTGGGGTTTATATGGGTACAGGATGGGGTGGCATGGTGGGCCAAAAGGCAACTTTTGGGCAGGAAAACAGGAATGCCTGTTCCCATTTAGGGTGGCAGGTTTCCAGGCTTGAGGGTGGGGCCTTTGCCAGGGAACTGCCCTCTTCTACCCAGTATTTCCCTGTCTCCTGTCCGTATTACCATTAGAATGCAAGGTCTGTGGGGGAAGCAAGTCACATCCATCACTGGGTTTCAACCTCACAGTACCAGCTTGAAATATATTTGTTGAGAAAATCTACTAAAAACCTATTAGAAATACTAAAAATATTTAATTATATTAATTAGGTGGCCATCTATGAAATAATTATGTAAAGCTCTCTTTAAAAATCATGATTTATGAAGTTGAAAAGAAACTGGAATCAAAATTCTCATTCACATTAACAACTACAAAGAAAATTAAGAAAAAATTCAGAAATTATAAGAAGAGAAACTAAAAGTGTGTTTGAAGGACACAAAATATTTGAATCAACAAGGTGACATATACATACACGTTCTGAAAGTAGAAGACCATATCTTGTAAAGGGGATGTTGTACAAATTAATTCACATTTAATTTCAAGAAAAATACAATAAAGGAGAGGAGACAAATTATAAAGCCTTATTACCTTAAAGAGTATGATAATGGTATAAGATTGAGTAAACTAATAAATGGAAAATAAGATATATATGTATAAAATGATGGCAGTGACAGTAATAGTAAATAACTTTTATAGCACTTGGATGTTGTTCTATATGTTTTACATATCTTATCCTTAAAACAATATTGAAAGGTAAGGTACTATTATTACCTTATCCCCATTTTTATAGATAGAAAAACTGAGGCCAAGCAAGTGGAATGAAGGAAGGGCCAGGGAGCTCGTGGTTGGTATGTAGACTTTCATATGATCTCTGTTTCTAGACAACATACCCATGTCTTCTATCCAGCCTAATATCCTCAAGTCAGCAGCCTCTTCGAGAGTAAACCTCCCATGTCCTAGGAAAAGGTGGCCACCTGGAGTGAAGAAGGTTATCAGGAAGTCTGTCTTACTCATACACAGACTTTCCACCAAACCTGCTGTCAGTCTGTGTACCGTTCTAAAGGACATCATGCTACAATTTTTAAACCTCAGAGAGCTAGAGCGTATTGGCTACCTCCTCTGCAGGCACATTGGGTTTCAACTTTCTTCACTCTGATTGATCTCATAAAATTTACCTGAATATTCCATCTTTTAAATTTTCATGAAAGTCTCATCCACTGCTATCCCTTCTAGGATTAAGTCTGTAGATTTTGACTTTATTGATTCCTACTGATTTTTTTACTGAGCTTTGAGAGACAGCCCAGAAAAACATGTATTTTCAGTATACCATGTTCAACCATATTCATTTACCCTAGGAAAATTATCAGAAAAGGCCAGGGGTGGTGGTTCATGCCTGTAATCCCAGCACTTTGGAAGGCCAAGGAAGGCAGATTGCTTGAACCCAGAAGTTGGAGACCAGCCTGGGCAACATAGTGAGACCTGGTCTCTACTGAAAATACAAACATTTTCCAGCCATGGTGGCACCTGTTTGTGATCCCAGCACTGGGAAGGCTGAGGTGGAAGTATCACTCAAGCCCAGGGATGTCGAGGCTGCAGTGAACCGAGATCACATCACTATATTCCAGCCTAGGCAACAGAGCTTGCTCTGTCAAAAAACAAAAAAAAGAGAGAGAGAAATTATCAGAGAACAATGCAAAGATTTGTGTTGAAGAATGTTTATTGCTTCATAATTTATAACAGCAAATAATAAGATGGGTCAAAATAGCTAACAATTAAAATTAATTTACTTTTGGCACATCTGTGGTGGACAGGGAGCTGGGCTGCTCATAGCTCCTTCCACAGAATCTTCTGGGTGGGGAGCACAGTTGACTGGAAGCCTCCAGCTGCCACTCTGGACCCACCACATTGCTCATGTCAAGGCCATGCTTCCCCCTGCTGCCACCAGCCAATGGCCAAGCATCATGGGGCCACCAGAACTAGGCCATTCTTGTCTAACACCAGAACTGCCCAAAGGCAGTTTCCACCTTTTCCCACGTGTTGTCTCCCCACCAGCCTGGGCAAAGCCTTCTCAGAACATTTTTCCTGCCCAATCCTTTCTTGTAAGTCTCCTCTCACAGGAGCCCAAATTGGTTCATCACAGCTGCCTATTCCTGCTCCCTCTGCCTTTCTCCTTCCAAGGGATTTCTCCCAATGCTTCTTGCACAGTTAATCCTCTCTTGGCATCTGCTTTTTGGAGGACCTGGACCAACTGAACATCTACCCGCCAAACATTAAGGCAGTTTTCAAATATTATATGCACAAGAAAGATTTAAGGATAGAAAAATGGTCAGGATTTTCTATCAGAAATTCTAGTCTTCTAAAAGTATATTCAATATCATCCTAGTTAGGCTTTAAAAAAATGGAGTCATACATATATTCATATGGATATGTGTAAAATCCTTCACACGTACATCACAATATTAAGGGTGGCTATTTCTGGGTGATTGGATTATGAATGTTGGTTGATTATGAATGATTCTTTACCTTTTTCTTTTCTTTTTGCAGTCTCTCAGTAATAAACATTATTATCTTCATAATCAGACACAAAGGAAAATTGTACATGCATACACACACACCACACACACACATACACACACACACACACACACACACACAGTCCCCACAGGGATCCTTAAGTTACCCTGAACTGTGGACGCTGGTGAGCCTCATCTTTGGAGGTCAATGTACAGTCGGCAGGCATAACCAAGCAGCAAGAAATACAGATGATAATGTCAGTGTTTGAGAAATGTGCTTGGCTGATTCCAGATGTTCTCAAAATCCAAACTACATTTAGGAATCTTGATGGAGCATCAGAAGGGAACAAAACAGATGGAGTGCAGATCCTACTGAGCATTGCTTGTTTCCATTTCATTATGCTTTGAAGAAATTCCTACCAAGTTGATGTTTACCCAAACGGCTTTATTCATTTTATTACTTATCTGGTAGGCAAGAATAATGTCTTCCCCTTGTCCTAGAAGGACAGGCAACTTTGCGTCCAAGTCTTTAAAACGGATGAGTCAGGGAAAGCTGAGCTGGCAGGGGACACATGCATCATCCTTCCACCTGCCCACCCTCAAACCTGCCCTCTTTCCCTCCACCATGAAGCTCTTTCTGTGTTTGCTGTTTTTGAGGAACTCTTGTGAATCAAAATGTCAGAACCATATAATACCACCAACAACACAATAGTAAGACCATGTATTGGCTAACTACTATGTGCCAGGAAATGTGCTTAACACTTTCCGTATATTAAATGTCTCATTTAATCCTCATGAGAATCCTACAAGAGAACTACTACCACCATCTCCATTTTACAGAGGAGGACACTGAGATATAGAGAGAAAAAGTTTGCAAGAACCACACAGCTAGTGCGTGGTGAGGCTGGATTCTGAACACAGGAAGCCACAAAGAAGAAACCAGATTAAGAACAAAAGGCAAGGCCAGGTGCAGTAGCTCACGCCGATAATCCTGGCACTTTGGGAGGTCAAGGTGGGTGGATCACCTGAGGTTGAGACCAGCCTGGCTAACATGGGGAAATCCCATTTCTACTAAAAATACAAAAAATTAGATGGGCGTGGTGGTGGGTGCCTATAATCCCAGCTACTCTGGGGGCTGAGGCAGGAGAATTGCTTGAACCTGGGAGGCAGAGGTTTGCAGTGAGCCAAGATGGTGCCACCGCACTCCAGCCTGAACAATAGAGCCAGACTCTGTCTCAAAAAAAAAAAAAAAAAAAAAGAACAAAAAGAAATCCTGAAACTCAGGTACACAGCTGGCTGCCCTTGATGGACATGAAAGTTGGACTATGCCAGAGAAGCAGCAGGGAAGCGAGACTGCGCTGGAGAACAGACCAGCGTAAACAGACAAGGGCGTCAGAACTTAAACACGGGAGACAGCTAAGCAAGGGCACTAGGCAAGGACTGGAAGACAAACAGGTGAAATGATGTGATACGCATGAAGCAAATGGGGAAGCGGATGCAGTCAAACTAGTCCAAGAAGCCATTCCACAGGGAAAAGGGCCAAGGAGAGGAAGGGAGGAGAGCGTGTGAAGACCGGATACAAAGGACACAAAACAAACAAAAAGAGCAGCCGACAGGGTGATGAAACTGACAGCCAGGAGGAAGGGCAGAAATGCAGGGGCTCAGATAATCCCACTCTGGGGAAGCAAAAAGCAAAGAGGGAAACAACTGATTGGAGAGGGAATTGCATCATTTCCTTTTCACTGTTATTTTAACCTCGTGTCTTCCTCAGCCACTCTGCCAAACAGATTGACAGGGGTGAACCCCTCCCTCAGGGGAGTGAAATGATAACGCACTCGCTGCCACTGTTCCATGGTGTGTGGGGTTAGGTCAGATGGTTGGTTTTCTGTATGTCTTCTGTGTTTTAGGGATCTCTGCCAAGAATGAGGTGTGATTTCAAGTAAGTAGCTGCCATTTAAAAGGGGCTTCTTGGCCAGGTACATTGGGTCACACCTGTAATTTCAACACTTTGGGAGGCCAAGGGAAGAGGCTCACTTGAGTCTAGGAGGCTGAGACCATCCTGGGTAGCACAGTGAGACCCCTATCTCTACAACTAAAAAAAAATTAGCCGGTCATGATGGTGCAAGCCTGTCATTCCAGTTACCCAGGAGGCCAAGACAGGAAGATCACTTCAGCCCAGCAGTTTGAGACTGCAGTGAGCTACAATTGTGCCACTGCACTCCAGCCTGGTAGACACAGTGAGACCCTGTTTCTGGTAGGGGAGGGAGAGGGGGGAGAGAGAGCGCACACGAGTGTGTGCAAGAAGATTCTTCTTTCACAGGATTATTGTGGCCATGAAATAAGATCATATACGTAAAGGACATGTGTATAGGGCTTAACAATTGGTATGTGCTCAAAGAAAGATGCCATGGGAGAAGGGTGTCCCTCTTCTACTCAAAATATTCAATGGCTCCCACCATTGTGGGACACAGTGCAGACACCCTGCCCTGCCACTGAAAGCCCTCCAGTGACTAGCTCCAACTTACATTTCTACAACCTCAATCACAGAATTAATTCACTAAGCCTGCATTTAGCACCTTTCCTCCTGCTCAAAAATGCCAAAAAGCTTATGTAAGAGGATTTAAGCATCAAAGAACATGGGTCCCATTTATCACAGAGCTCAGCCAGGGATCACAGAAGTTGATCTACCAAGTAACTCTTTCAGGTCCAGGAGGGAGAAGGGAAGGAACGTCCTAAGTTGCATCCTGAAATAAGGATCTGGCTTAGATGAGATTAAATGACAGGTGCTGGATCCCTGGAAAGCAGCTTTCCGATTAGGCAGCGGCAGAATAGGAGGGAGACACTGGTGAAGTCAATGTCGATCGAACAACAAAGAGGAGCAAAGGTCGTATAATTCAATTAGAAAAATGGGGCTGGAATATTGTGTTTAAAGACAGATGCCCACAAGCAGGCAAGCTTAAAAATAAGCAAACAGTGAGCCAAGATTGCACCACTGCACCCCACCCTGGGTGACAAAATGAGAACCTGTCTCAAAAAAAGAAAAAATAAGCAAACAGCTGTGTGCACAGGGCCCACGTGGCAAAGCCGGAGGAATCCTAGATCAAGTAAGAAGAAAACTGCTGAAACGTTGTTCTCCAGGATGACTAAGTTACTTGGCCTATATTCCAGACACACAGATCTCATTTTTAGCTCTCTTTTGGTTCACTGCAAAGGGGCTGCTTTATTTATTATTGTCGTATCTGCCATGCAGCAACCATGTGTCCTTCTCCTGGCAGTGTGCTCCCCTGTGCTCACATGCTTATGATGCTATTGCTAATTCCAGGGGCAGGCACGTAACCCAGGCCTGCAGTCTTTCGGCCACAGTGATTGGTCCAGAGTCAGGTCTGTGGCCCAAGAAGAATCAATGAGATGCAGTAAGACCTTTGTTGGGGCAGCAGGTGTTACAGCATTTGCTCTTTTTGCCGGAATTTCTGTAAGTCAGATTACACATACCTGGACCTGCCCAGGAAGCCAACACTGTGGAAGACACAGCAAAAAATGGAGAAACTGGGTCCTCCAACACTGTTTGAGCCCTTGGGTCAGACTGCACCTGAAGCCGGTATAGCCCAACAATATCAGTGAAGTGAGCCAGTCAATTCCTGCTTTTCTTAAGCCAGTATAAATTAGATTCCAACCTCACAACTGAATGAAAGAGTCCCAATTAACAGAGAAATGGAAGCTGAAACTGAAATAAACTTATCTCTGCCAGAGAGGTAGGGTGACCCATGCCCCGGGAGACACACACACCTTCCTTCACTGCACTTGCCCAGCACACCTTAACACAAAGGCCAGTACTCATCGGAGGGCAAGATGGTGCTGACTCCCAAAGACCCAATCAGTTCTTAGCCCAGGCTTGCTGGGAAAATATCCATCTTCTCTTGGAAGCAGAGACACCTCAGGTATCCAGGAAGAAAAGACAGCTGTAGGAGATCCTATGTGCAGTTTCTGTCTCGTAATCTTCTCTGTGGCCACTTTTTCTTGCCCATTTTCCCCAGCTGAAACTGTCTTTGCCAGTAGAGTTGGTCCTACTGCAGTCCCCTGACCACAATGAGTGCCCCCTGATTCCACATGGTGGCTCCTACCTGCCTAGATTTCTCCATCTCCTTTTTATCATCAATCTTGCCCATACTCCTAGGCCTGATTCGAAGCTTTTCCATTTTCTCTGGCTGCAACAACCCACATTTGAACCCAGTTTCCATATCCATAAAGTAGGATAATAATCTCTTAGACAAGCAGCTACTAAAACATAGTAAGTTTGGGACCAGACTGGACAACATGGTGAAACCTCATCTCTACAAAAAAAAAAAAAAAAAAATACAAAAATTAGCCAAACATGATGGCACGTGCCCATAGTTCCCCTCAGGAGTTAGAGGTGGGAGAATCACTTGAACCCAGGAGGTCAAGGCTGCAGTGAGCTGAGATCATGCCACTGCACTCCAGCCTGGGCGACAATGAGCCCCTGTCTCTAAATAAGTAATAAATAAGCATAATGATATTATAATGGCCAACATTGATGGAGCACCTTAATATACATCAGCACTACCTGAGTGCTTTACATGTATTAACTCATTTAGTCTTTATGTACCCCTAGGATCAAAGCATTGTCATTATATACATTTAGACAATGGAGGCACAGGAAGGTTACATAAATTGCCCAATGTCATGCAGCTGGAAGGAGACAGAGCCATATTTCAAACCCAAGCACATTGGTGCCAGAGCTTCATTCTGAACTGCCACACTCCAACTGCCCTTAGTGGTGTTAGGATGAAGTGAGAGATGAGGATGCAGGAATGTCAGAATTCTGCCCAAACTACTTCCATCCTGAACTATAAATCCCCCCAGAGAAGTATACCTACACGTGACAATGGCAGAATACTTTTTAAATTGCTATTTTATTACTTGTCACTTAGGTATGAGGTCTAAGAAGGACCCTCCCTTCCCCTAAATCCAAATCTAGGCCTTGTCACCATCCAGCTGCTGAAGCCTGAGGCAATGGTAACTGTGCCCTAGAGCACTCATGAGAAGATCCAGAACTAGGGCTGGATTAGGGCCATCTCTCACCCAAACCCAGAACTCAACTAGGATAACCTATATTCTGATGTGCTCTGACAAACTCCTGGTTTATGACAAAAGTCCTGGTTTCTGTATATTTCCCTGGTGCAGATATTAAACATTTCCTAAGTTTGGTTTTGAGTATAAATTGGTTGGTCACCCTGGGCTTGCCCATATACGAACTAAGGGAGTGAGAATATCACAGATACCTTTCCTTTCCTACCATGATGTCCTCTCTGATTCTGCTCCTGTGTACCATCCTGCAACCAGTGATGTCCTCTCAACCCTGTGGAGACACCCCCTTGAGATTATCTCCAGAAGTTCTAAAATGGATAAGAGTAGAGGGTGACTCGGTGGCCAGACTACATAACCAGACAAAAACAAACTACATTAGGCAGCTCAGGCTGCTACATCAAAATACCTACACTGGCTGGCTTAAACAATATGCATGTATTTCTCACAGTTCCAGAGCCTGGGAAGTTCAAGACCCAGGCACCAGCAGATTCAGTGCCATCTTCCTGGCCTACAGATGGCTGGCGGCTGTCTCACTGTGTCCTCACACAGGAGGAGAGACAGAGGGGGCGAGCTCCGCTCTGTCCCCTTCCTCTTCTTATGAAGACACGAATCCCAGCACAGGGGGGGCCACCCTTATGACCTCATCTGAACCTAATCACCTCCCAAAGGCCCCACCTGTAAATTCATCATACTGGGGGTTATGGCTTCAACATATGAATCATGGGAGGATACAAACATTCAGTTCATAACACAAACAAATAACCCACCCCACTCCCATCACCCATCTCAACCAGTATTTAGCTCCATTTCCACCCAGGTGTCTGCTTAAATATCACCTTAAGAGGCAGGTTTCTAAGACCACCCTTCTCAAACAGCATCCCCAGCGTCAGCTTTCTCAATCCCTATACACGGCTCAAATTTTCTTCCTGGCAACACTACGTGTGTGTGTGTGTGTGTGTGTGTGTGTGTGTGTGTGTGTGTGTTTTTAACTGAGTGTCTCCCCTGGTGGATCCCAAGCAGAATGCGAAATTTCAAGCAGGAAGCTGCTGCTCATTCCCCCTTCCAACCTTTCCTCACTGGACTTTGTCAAGATAAATATGTTCATGCATGTGTGGACCATATAAAACAACGTTCTCAAATCATCTATGCACAGTCAGGAAGCTTGTTTTATTTTTGTAACTGTATAACTGTATGATGTTTCCTTTAATAGGGGAGTCTCTATTCCCACTCAGTCGGAGAATAAAATTCAAGCCATGGTGGTATTTTAAAAAATTGGTTCTATTTGAAACTGTAGTCCCTCTTGGGTAAATACTCAAATTCAGGTACACTGGTTAGGTTTGACTGTCCAGTTGAAGCGCTCCCTCTGGTTAAACTCCACACTACTGCCCACCTCCTCTGATCTGACCCTGTATCTCCAGAAAGCCTCACCCTTGCCCATCACTGTGCAGCAACAGCTTCTGGGGGAAGGAGAGAGTTCACTTCCCAGGACCGGCTAGTTCTGCTCCTGCCTTCACACAAGCTCAGCTAAGAGGCAGCTGCCAGCCTTACTTCCAGAATCCTCTAAGCCTCACAGGACACTTCTCTTCAGGCCCTGACCTTGGAGAGGGCAGGAAAGGGTTGGGAACGGGTCAAGTTCCCCTCCCAGCACCCGACCTCTGCTCTCTGCTCTCTGCAGGAAGCCAAAGGAGGCTGTGGCAGGATGGGGCCCGGTGGGCAGGGCAGGCCACAGCTGGAACACCCTCCGGGGTCTGCTCCATGGTTTCATACCCTCCCGGCCAGGGTGCGCTGTGGCTCACCCCGTGATCTGGGGTTTTTCTTGGCTGAGGGGCTAGTCATGAAAGAAGAAGAACTCTCCATACTCTGTCACAAGTACTGCCACAAGAAATAGGCTTTCTCTTTCACTCAATTCCTCACGCATAAGTGCTCCACAAAGCGCAAAGCCCCACACACCTACGAGGTGGTGTTGGTGCCCAACTCCAATCATTCTAGAATTCCTCCTGTCTTGCCTAGATAATATTGTATCCTGGGGCATTCACCTTCTGCAGAGAATGCTCAGGAGGGAGCTCTGGAATCCTGATTTATCCTTCTCTGCATAGCTCAGGAGCCAATAGCGTGGTGCTAGAGCTAGAAGCTGGCTTCGAAGCTCTGCTCTGCCACTTGCGGGCTGCATGACCTCAGGCAAATCACTTAACCTCTTGCATCTCAATTTCTTCTCTGTAGAGGGGTGTGATACTGGGAAAAGTGAATAAGCTAATACATGTGAAGCACTTTAGAGCTGTTCCTGATACCTAGGAAGTGCTGGCCCACAGCTGCTGGCTGAACAAGGCTAGTCTCTAGAGGTCAGGGCTGCTGCCGTGTCGGCAGTGGATTCAAATGAGTTCTTCCCCTTCAATTACACCTTCTTTGCAGGCTGTACCTGCAAACCCAAAAGGAATGACATCAATGGCCTTCTTAGCAGGACAAGAGGGCTTAGTGATCTCAGAAGACACCATCTGACTTAAGTTCCTTTTCAGAAACTTGGCTTTACCATTTTTAATTTCTCCATTCTGCTTTTTCTGGTTCTAAAAACAGAACTTCCTGCCCTGAGACCCCTTCAAAGAGCATTGCTCTGCCTTGACAAGGGCAGCCACTGCTCAGTGGGGTTTTCTTCATATGTGAACATCTGCTTCCAACAACCATAGGTAAATAGTTATCTACATAAATCAGACCTGGCAACTGCAAAGCAGCAGCAGGATTGCCCTAACCAGATATTTCATCTGTTTGAAGGAAGCACAGTTTTGATACAGTACACTTTTGGCTTTTACCTAAGCAGCAAAAGAGATTCAGAGCATCTTGGTGAGAAGAGGCAGGCTAAGCAGCAGGAGTTGGGCAGTCTTCCAGAGCTGGGCCCCAGCCACCACAGGTACACATATGGACTATGCACTGTGAACATGCACATTGCCAAGGATGGCGCTCAGCAGCTAGGAGAAGCAGCGCCTCTTCCTCTGCCAGGAGTTTTTGGCTTACAGACCAATGAAGCCAGTGTAGGCTCTGGCAGACCTTCTTTGCTCATAGACAACTCATAATCATGCACATCCCTAAAGAGAGGGACTTTGCAGATGAGTAAGACCCAGGGGCACCATGGGACTGGGCAGTGCTTGCATTGGAAGGCTGGGTATAGGACGAGAAGGATAGAGCCTGAGAAGGCTGTGTGGCAGAGGGAGGAATGAGGGGTGGTGGCCTGGCAGGTATGAGTGAGGAGGCAGGGAAGGGAGATGGCAGAATGATGGCAAGGGGATGTGGTGACATAGTAAGGAGCATGGTTGATGTCAGACAGCCTGGTTGGTGCCCCAGTACCACTAGTGACCAGCTATATGGCCCAGGGCTGATCATCTGGCCTTCTAAGCCTATTTTCATATCTAGAAACTGGAGGCAATACACTACCTACGATACAGTTTGGACACTGTTCCTTCTAAATCTCATGTTGAACTGCAGTCCCCTGTGTCAGAAGTGGGGCCTAGTGGAGATGATTAAATCATGGGGTGAATTTCTCATGAATGGTTTAGTGCCATTCCCATGGTGCTGTCGTGAGATCTGGCTGTTTACAACTGTGTGGCATCCCCCGCCTCGCTCTGTCTTGCTCCTGCTTCCACCATGTGATGTGCCTGCTCTTGCTTTGCCCTTTGCCATAAGGAATAATTGCCTGAGGCTGCCCCAGAAGCCAAGCAGATGCAAGTGCCATGCTTGTACAACCTGCAGAACCATGAGTCAATTAAATAAACCTCTTTTCCTTAAAAATTATAGTCTCAGATATTCCTTTATAACAACATAAGAACAGACTAACACAATCTATTTCACAGGAATATTGTGAGAATCAAGTTAAATATCATCACTATCAGAATTATTTTTGTCATTATTATCTGCTGGGTTATAATCCAGCATGCAGAATGCAGAAGGACCCCTTTGTATTCTTTGAGAAATGAGACCACCTAATGAGTGGCTTTCAAACTTGAGTTCTTTCCTTCGGTTCTTCAGTGAAAGTAGTAGAATGCTAAATGTTAGTCTACAGTTAGGAGTGCCACTTCAGAGGAGAGCAGACCCTGTGCTCCACCAATGCAGTTTCTCTAAATATGGGCTATAAGGTAGATGTAGACTCCACGGGAAGTTACTTAATACCATCAGATCGTGACCATCCGGTCGAATTGGACAAAGCTCGCTCTCTCCTGGACGTTTTTTCACTGACTGTCCCTATCCCTGGGAGTCTGATGTTGTAGTTTGACAGGTCAGAATCATGTTGGAAATTACACAGGGCTGTGATATATAATTTGATATGATTTAATGGCATTAGACAGTAGTGGTTTTAGACTCTACCTGTGAGAATCAGAAGACAGGCAAATAAGAGGAAGGGAGGGACAAGGAAAAGGAAAAAGTAAGAGAAATCTTTTTTTTTAAACTCAAGTCACAGGCCTAGTTCAGTGGTTCATGCCTATAATCCCAGCACTTTGGGAGGCCAAGGTAGGAGGATCACTTGAGGCCAAGAGTTGGAGAGCAGCCTGGACAATGCAGTGAGACCCTGTCTCTACAAAAATTAAAAAAAGCTTAAAAATGAGCTGGGCACGGTGCTGTATGCCTGCAGTCCCAGATACTCGGGAGGATCACTTCAGCCCAGGAGTTCAAGGTTACAGTGAGTTATGATCACACCACTGCATTCCAGCCTGGGTGAGAGAACAAGACCTCGTCTCTAAACACACACAGGTGAACCTGACTCACAAGAGTGTTTGACTGCACTGGTTTTAAACCACAAGTAGCCAGTCGCTGAGAATAAAATTCAGTCACGTTTTCAGTTAGACCCTTGTCATCTCTGGCAAAATCAGGGATCTCTCTTTTATACCACATGGAGGTTTACCTAAATGTCATTTTAAGTGGTTTATTCTGGGAGAAGGCAACCTCAATTGAAGAGGAGGTATTAGATACATATTTTCAGGCTGTGAAAGAAATGTAGAAAAAAATCTTTTTTTTTCTAACAAAGGAAATTGTAATTTCTAATAAAAAGGTTGTCATAGGTTTTGTGTTCACTAAAGTGGAGAATCCAGAATAGTTTGGAAGTTTCTACCTGCAGACTGTTGTGCTGAACCCCTATTGACTCCAAGGGAGGATGATACCAGGTTCAAGAGAGTGAAGAAGAGACCCAGCGCCAGCAAACGAGATGGGTTTTACTGGGGACTTACATACAAGTGAGAGAGTCCAATGGTGGCTGGCTAGACAGAAGAACAACAACCACTTGCAAAAGGCATGCAGTTTTGATGGCACATTCACTTAACACCCTCCTCCAACTACCTCCACCTGGCAATCTTCTTTCAGCCCAAAACAAAAGACCTCGAGCCCCTGTGTGGCCTGCATGTTCTGGGACAGGGCTGGGGCTCAGACATTCCTCATTGATATGGAATGAATCTCCAGGTTGGCTACTCCTGGATTCCTCAGGTTGGAACTTGAGACCACATTCAGGTGCGTCTGCTGTGCAAAGTCATTCTCAGGGTATGCTTAAGTTATTGCTCTCAGGTGCATTTATCTGTATGGCCAGACCCTAAAGAAGACACTCCTCTGCAGGCACAACGTTTGATACCCTGGGCCAATAAGTCAGGCCTGGTGAGACCTCAGGAGGCTATTTCCAGAGGTCTGAACACCTGTAAAGTGTGGTTCTCACAGTGCAGTTTCTCCGCCACTTGCATGAGTCCGGTGAGACAGAACACTGACACGTCAGGCAAAGCAGCTGTATTACTCACAGGTAGGTAGCAAGGATATCAGAAGCCTAGGATCCATGCCAAGCGGATGCCCAAAGGTTCGGAGAGCCGTGCAGGGTGCATGGAGTCTTCTCTGTGCCTGCCGCACATCGCACCACAGCTGAGGGACCCTGAAAGTGCTGTGCCTTGGGCTTTCCTCCCTTGGCACCACTTAGCTCACTGGGCATAAGTGTGAAAGAACATCCTGTTTTGGAAGTTTACAAGGACACAGCTGGGTTGTTCCCTACTTCCTCCTTATCTCAGGATATTATATCCTCCATACATTCTGAGTATTCCAGAGGAAGTGGAGTTGGGTGTCAGCCAAGGCCATCCAGGGCCCCGTCCTCCTCCATACCAGCCCTTGCAGTTAGTGTGCAGGGCCACCAAGCCCTTGATGACTACAACAGCAAGTTTTCTCTAGGTCTCCTCTTGGCTGGGTCTAAGTCTCTGCTTTTCATGGTGGAAGCAATGAGGGTATGTGGCTCATCTCCACATTGCAGCTAAAAGGCAGCCAGTGCACCCGCACCACATCCTTGCTGCTAAGAAACGAGAACCACAGGTATCTCACAGTTGTCCGTGGCAACTGTCCAGGAACATCACATTGCCTTCCTCACCTGCTGCCCTTCTGCCGTTGGGGGCACTCAGCCGTCTTCTCAATGTTGGCTCCTGTCTCTAGCCCTTACCTCTGTTGGAGCTCACAGGGGAGAGGCTGAATCTGAGCCCTCTCTCCAGACTCAACCTGAAGCTCTCACCTCTGCATCTTCTGGCCTGGGCATCCTGGAGAGGTCACTCTAGTCGTTTTGGTTCTTGGAATGTAACTGTGCTCTGGATCCCGGGCCCCTGGAAGCATGGCCGAGCTGCCCCAACTAAAGCTGCTGAACTTGCTCTTTATGCATCTGTCTGTGGAGGAAGGGATGCAGGTACTCCTAGAATGGAGAAAGCTTTCTTGTCTGTCTTCTGATAATGGTAATAAGCAGTTAACAAGTTCTCATCTTAAAGAGAAAACAGCTAAGAGCTTTTAACGCCAAAGTTCCACAGGTTTGTCTAACTAAGCATTGCTTCTGCATGAAGCACACGGGATGAGTCTTCTGAAAGAAGAGTCTATGATATGATAAAGCCAGAAGTGGAATCATAACAGTTAAGAACCAGTGAGAATGTGTCTCTGCTGTTCTTTGATGTTTATTCCTTTATGTATCTTTTTAAAATATAGCACTTAGTAATACACATTTATGTAGCACAGCTGTTTTCCTTAGAGAAAAACGTATTTAAAATTTTGCAATTATGATTTGAATCTCATATATTAAAGTGCATTTCTAAGCATTTATTTGGATGGTTACCAACCCTCTGTGCATTAGAAATAACCAGAAAGCATATTAAAAATACACATGTTGAAGGCCACACCCATAAATTCTGGGCCCTGGCGTCTGTTCTGCTAGCATACGTGATGTTTGAAAACTACTAGTCCAGTGTCTCTCAGACTTTAAAATGCATGGGAATCACCTGGGGATCTTGTTTAAAAATCCAGATTCTGACTCAGTCAGTCTGAGGTGAGTGCCTGAGGTTCAGCGATCTCAATCCTAACGAGCTCCCGAGGCGAGGCAGCTGCTGCTGGTGCACACATCACACCAGTAGCAAGGCCAGGGCAACACAGCCGGATGCAGCCGCTCACCTGCTGGCAGCTGGGCCCACACCGGAGGTCAGGGAAAAGAATCAGGCTCTTTAAGACTGGACTTCCTACACTAACACATGAATTGATTAACAATGGACTTCACATGCATAATCTCAGTTCATCCACACATACACTCCACAAGATCATTATTATATTATTTTTTATGGTTAAGGAAGCCAAGACTCAAAGTCACACAGCTAGAAAGTGTATTGGTTGTCTACTGTGGCTTTAACAAAGGACCACAAACTTAGTGGCTTAAAATGAGACAACTTTATGACCTTATGGTTTTGCTTACAAGAAGTTCTAAAATCAAGGCATTGGCAAGGCTACATCCCTTCTGGGAGCTCTAGGAGAGAATCTGCTTTCTTGCCTTTCCAGCTTCTAGAGGCTGCCCACGTTTCTTGGTTCGTGGTCCCTTTATCCAGCTTCAATGCCAGCAACACCACATCTCTCTGACACTTTCTCCTTCATCACATCTCTAACCACAGCTGGGAAAGGGTCACTGCTTTTAAGGATGAAGTAATTAGATTGGGCCCACCTGGGTAATGCAAGATACTCTCCTCTCTAGAGTCTGTACCTTAATCAAATCTGCAAAGTCCTTTTTGCCATGTAAATGAACATATTCACAGCTGATGGAGATTAGGAAATAGACATCTTTGGCGGAACATTATTCTGCCTTCTACAGTGGGAAAAAAACAAGATTTAGAGCCTGAAAGCAAATTCAAATCTGTCTGATTCCAAAGTCCATGCTCCTAGCATGCAACTCAAAACAGTAGCTAAATTCAATGTTGTGGGCGGTCTGGAGGCCAAATCATGAACCATGCTAAAGTTCACTGCCGCTGTAGGAAGCCTGAATGCCATTATCATTTTAAATTGAACTGAATGATGCTGAAGTGGATTTTGTGTATTGCCATGCATTTTGCATTCTCTTTAGGGTCAGCAAAATCCAGTCCTCCTGTGCTACTGCAATGCCTTGTAATAATACATGAACATCTAATCGCGGTTCTTGGTTATTATTTAATGTAACTAAAAAATAAGATGGAAACCAAGGAACATCTTCAAGATTTCACAATGAATTATTTATACTTCTGAGCAACTGCACTGAAGCAAGTAACTGAATCTTGAACATGCAACTCCCTTGTAGGAAGCTTGATGATGATTGAGGTGCTGTCTTCATCAAATTCCTCGAAGTTCTGCCACCATAGTAGCCAGGTGTTCCTCTCTGAGAGATGTAGCCCCTAAACTGAGGTAAAACTTACCTCATGCTTTCTAGGGGATTCAGAACTAGGTTTTTATTTAGATCAGTAATGCCAACCTACGGTAGTGGGCCTCCCAGTTATCAGACATATTGCCATCAGAAAAATGTGAACAGAGAAATATTTAGTTGGGTTTTGAGACAGCATCTCTGTTGCTCAGGTTGGAGTGCAGTGGCACGATTTCGGTTTGCTGCAACCTCTGCCTCCTAGGTTCAAGCGATTCTCCTGCCTCAGCCTCCCAAGTAGCTGGGATTACAGGCGCCCACCACAATGCCCAGCTAGTTTTTTGTATTTTTAGTACAGACAGGGTTTCATCATGTCGGCCAGGCTGGTCTTGAACTCCTGACCTCATGATTTGCCTGCCTCGGCCTCTCAAAGTGCTGAGATTACAGGCGTGAGCCACCACACCCGGCTGTTGGGTTCTTTTAAGTTCATCTGTGATGGGTTGAATTGTGTCTCTCTCTACCTTCCCACTCTTGAAAAAAAAAAAGATATGTTGAAGTTCTAATTCCTAGTACCTCAGAATATGACCTCATTTGGAAATGGGGTTCTTGCAGATGTAATTTGTTAAGATGAGATCATGCTGGAATAGGATGGGCCCTGAATCCAGTATGACTGGTGTCCTTATAAGAAGAGAGAAGGGCCAGGTGCGGTGGCTCATGCCTGTAATCCCAGCACTTTGGGAGACCAAGGCAGGTGGATCACTTGAGATCAGGAGTTCGAGACCACCCTGGCCAACATGGTGAAACCCCATCTCTATAAAAAATACAACAATTAGCTGGGCATGGTGGCACAGTCCTATAATCCCAGCTACTCGGAAGGCTGAGGCAAGAGAATTGCTTGAACCTGGGAGACAGAGAATGCAGTGAGCCAGGATTGCTCCACTGCACTCCAGTTTGGGTGACAGACCAAGAATCTCTCAAAAAAAAAAAAAAAAACAAAGAACAGAGGGAGAAGATGACCATATAACAACAGAGGCAGAGGCTGGGATGATGCATCTAGAAGCCAAGAACACCAGAGTACTGGCAAGCACCAGAAGGTAGAAGAGGCAAGGAAGATTCTCCCCTGTGGGTTTCAAAAGGAACCAACCCTGATGACACCTCAACTTTGGACTCAGCCTGCAGAATTATGAGATCATTAATATCTGCTGCTCTAAGCTGCCCAGTTTGTGGTGCTCTGTTATGGCAGCCTTAGCAAACCAATACAACATCCTCCGGCTGTTATTATAATCTACATTTCTCATTCTACAGAATGGATGTATTCCTGGAGAGGTAAGTGGTTACAAGTCAAACAGTGATCAGAATGTGGCTTAAACCCTGGAGATACAGTCTCAGGGAATGAATGGTTTTTGACTACAAGATGTATTTAAACCACATCACAGAAACTTTGCCAAACACGATTCAGTATAAAGTTGAGTTCAGCATAACAGACATTTCCTAGCCCCTAAAGAGGTCTGGTTTCAGGAAGAAGTTCTAAAACGACTGTACAGAGTATGGGCCCAGGAGACAGCTTAGCACTGGCAGCAGCAGTCCAATGCTACCTAGAGGAACCTCTCCTAGATCACCTGCTCTGAGCCAGGCACTGTGCTAGGCTATTATGCCTCCCACTTTCTTTTGGGCAGTGACCTCCTGCAGAGGGTAAGAGGAGAGGGATGGTAATATCAAGTAGAACTCTCTTCCACCATCACACCCTGAACCTCATTGTCACTCAAACCATTCCATCTTCTGAAGCAGTAATCCCAGTATCTCCATTTCTCACTACTATTGCCTGGCAGTCCTTCCAGGCTGCTTAGCTACCACTCCTACCACCAATGTTCTAACCTCATTAGAACCTTTGAACCCAGTGTTGCTTTCCCCAACCTGTACTTCCTTTGTATCCAGCTTCGAATCCATTGTCCATTATTGTGACCCCCCTCCGCCCCACTGCATGTCTTCTGACTTTTAGCACCATTATCTGCTGAAACATAACCTCTGTGGCTGTGCTGAGCCATGATGCTGCCGGGCAAAGTCACAAATCAGAGATGCTTCTAAACTGGCCAGCCTGTGGCCATTCCCCATCTTCTCCCATCTGACCATTCCCACCTGTTGTAGTCAGGATTCTGGCTTTAAATTTCAAACTGGTTTTTGTTACCTTCGCATACTTCCTCTTCTTCCTATGGTTCTTAGAGTCTTTCTACATGTTGTTCCCTCTGACTAGAACACTCAGTGTCTTAGCCCCATCCCCAGTCATCTCCTCATCCTTTACACCTCCCCGCCCATCATCACCTCCACAGAGCTGCCTATCCTTCTCCAACTCCCTCAGGTCAGATCTGCCTAGCAGGTACTCTTAGTGCTCCAGGTCACCATTCCACTTTAACACTTATTTGCAGGCTTATTTGATGGCTGTCTCTTATGGTGGACAGAAAGCTCAAGACAAAATAGTCTTCTCTGCTTTTGTTTATCATGGTATTCTCAGCAACCAGCATAGTGCCTATTATATGTAGGCACTCAATAACATTTATTCAATGAAAGTTGAATGAATGATTCAATTTTCACAACTAATCCTGGAAAGAAAACTATTATCCCCATTTTACAAATGAGAAGATTGAAATAACTAAGGAAAATTAAGTTACTCAAGTTCTAGATAATTAAAGACTCACCCTAGTAACTCAGTATTTTCAGGCTACTATATAACAAAATACTATAAACTGGATGACTTTTCAACAGAAATGTATGTCTCACAGTTCTGGAGGCTGGGAAGTTCAAGATCAAGGCACCTGCAGGTTCAGTGTCTGGTGAGGGCTCACATCCTCACAGATGGCCACTTCTTGTTGTGTTCTGACATGGCGGGAGGGGTAGGGGGGTCTCCCTAGGGCCTCTTTTATAAAGACATTTTATAACACATTTTTATGCAGATGCTACAAACATATTTTTAAAGAATATCTAGCTAACATGGGAAAATGGTTAAATATTACATTCAGTAAAGAAAAGGACAATGGACTAATAAAAGGACACTAGTAATGATTCCAATTTTAACGATATGTGTTTCTAACTATATGTAGTCAAGAAAAATAAAATACGGCAAAATGTTAGCTGGTTATCTCTTAGTAAGACTGCAGGCAATTTTATTTCCTCCCATACACCTCATTGTATTTTCAACTGTTTTCCATCAGCATGTGTTGCTTTTATAATGAGAAAAAAATGTTATTCAAAAGCAATTGACCACGTAATTTGCTCAGAAAATTTTTCTTGCTTATGTTTTTCGTCTGTTATTTCTAAATTATTTCAGAAACAAAAAGTCTCTTGAGGAATTTTCCCTCTACCAATGCTCAGGTTAGGTTATTTACATAGCGGAAGGCCACACGGAGACATTGGACTTCCTGTTTCAGCTTCAAAATATAAAAAGATTGGAAAGTTGTCACTCCTGTTTTTACAAGAAAAATCTGGACAAACTGAAAACCAATGACTCAGACTCCTTGCAGAACTGATTTCACAGGGCAAACTACCTCCAGCAAATCCGGAGACAAAGCTGAGATCAACTTACCTGGAACAGAAGTGTTGGATCTTTAAACTGGTAGGTCACTTCTGGTACCACAGTCTTGGGGAAAGCCTCTTGGTTTTGTGAACATTACCTCTAGGAATCCCACCAGTTTCTCATTGTAAAGAACAGAGAGAAGATGCCCTCATAGTTCTTGCAGGAGGGGAAGAGTAATTCTTATGAAATATGTTGCGCTTTCCCCATAATAAAGGCTTACTCCTCAGGGAAAGACTGAACCAGGCTTCAGGCTTGTCCTAAAGCCACGGGGAAAGGCACTCCTCTCACTCCAGCCATTTCTCCCCTTTCTGTCTCACCTGAGGGGGATAGGAAAGCTATCCAAAAAGAAGCACGTGTGAAGGTCCCAGGCCAGAGGCTCAGGCTTACTAAGAGACTTGAGATTTAATTCTAAGATTGAGAACACTCCTCTCCCACCACTTACCTTACCACCACACCAACAGGGCTAAACAAACAGTAAACAAAACCCAATCCTAGCCAAATGAACATAAATCCTCACACTAGATGCCTGTTTATCTTAGTTCCTATTACCCAATACATGTCCAACTTTCAACAAAAATTACAAGGCATGCTGAAAAGCAAGCAAGAAACAGATCAAGCAAGTATCAAAACCAACTCTGATAGGATATGGCTGCCAGATTTACCAGACAGGATGTTAACAGCTCAAATGGGAAAAGCAGGCAACATGCAAGAAACAGACGGGTAATGTAAGCAGAGATGGAAATTCTTGGGAAGAATCTAATGCTAGAAACCAAAAAACACTCAGTGTCTTAGCCCCATCCCCAGTCACCTCGTAACAGAAACAAATTAAACAAAAACAAAAACAAAAAAACTACACCTAGGCATATCAGATTTATACCACAGAACTGCATTCCCCAACCTTTTTGGTACCAGGGACCAGTTTCGTGGAAGACAATCTTTCCATGTTGAGGGTGTAGGGGGGAGATAGTTTTGGGATGAAACTGCTCCACCTCAGATAATCAGTTAGATTCTCATAAAGATCATGCAACCTAGATCCCTTGCACACACAGTTCACAATAGTGTTCAAGCTCCTGTGGAAACCTAATACCGCTGCTGATCTGACAGGAGGAAGGGCTCAGGCAGTAATGCTCGCTGCTTACCTCCTGCTACATGGCCTGGTTTCTAATGGGCTGCTGACAGATACAGGTTTGCAGCCCGGGGGCTGGGGACCTGTGCTGTAGGAAACCAAAAATTAAGAGAGATAAAGCAGGCAGTGGCAGATTTTTAATTTATTTTTAGCCCTAGAAGAACATGGATAAGAATTATAGTGAACTTCTCATCAGAAACCATATAAGCAAGAAAAGTGTGAAGTGAAATATCTAAAGTGCCAAAAGAAGAAAAATCTGGAATCATATCTAGTAAAAGTAGCCTTCAAAAGTTAAGGAAAAATACTTCCTCAGACAAAGATAGGGTGTTGCCATCAGACCTGCCACACAAGAAATATTAGAAGGAAAATGACACAGATCAGACTTGGATCTATATAAAGAAAGGACAACTGTCAGAGAAGAAATACAACCAAATCTTAAATTTTAAAAATTCTTACCTGAACTGAGGGATAACTGTTTAATAACAGTAATAATGCATTGGATGATTATAACACATAAATAAGTGAAATAAGAAACAGCAACTTCATAAGGGTTGGGAGGGAGGAATTGGGACTACCCTGTTACATGTGAACTGCACTACATGTGAACTGTTATTTGAAGGCAGACGTAGATTAGTTAAAATGTATATTGTAAATTTAGTAAACCATTAACATTTTTTAAAAGTAAGTATAATTTAAAGTATATTGAAGTAGGCTCATACCTGTAATCCCAGCAGTTTGAGAGGCCAAGGCTGGCAGATCACCTGAGGTCAGGAGTTTGAGACCAGCCTGGCCAGCATGGTGAAACTCCATCTCTATTAAAAATACAAAATTAGCCAGGTGTGACGGTGCATGCCTGTAATTCCAGCTACTTGGGAGGCTGAGGCAGGAAAATCACTTGAACCCAGGAGGCGGAGGTTGCAGTGAGCTGAGACTGCACCATTGCACTCCAGCCTGGGCAACAGAGCAAAACTACATCTCAAATAAAAAAATAATAGTGGGGGAGATCCAAGATGGCCGAATAGGAACAGCTCTGGAGTGCAGTTCCCAGTGAGAAGAACACAGAGGGTGAGTGATCACTACATTTCCAAACAAGTTTTTACTGCCCACAGACCAGCAGATTCCTGGACTGAAAAGCACCACAAGCTTCCAGCATGGCTGTTTTAGCCAGCGCAGTGGATCTCCACACAAAAACTCACAAATGTGGGCAGCCATTTCAACTTGCGCCTGGAACACCTGGGAGATAGAGTTGCTCATTCAACTGAAAAAAAAGGGGGCTGAAACAGGGAGTCAAGTGATCTGGCTCAGTGGGTCCCAACACCCACAAAGACCAGCAATCTGAAATGCTCTGGACTGAGAGTTTTGCAGCAAGCGCAGCTGGACCCAAGACAGTCCAGCTCAGTGGAGGGAAGGGTGTCAGTCATTACCGAGGCAGTCCACTATTACCAAGGCAGTCTGCCATTACTTAGGCAGACCACCACTACTGAAGCAGTTCTAACAGGAAGTTCACAAAGCAGCTGGGCAGAGCCTACAGCAGCTCAGTAATGCCTCTGCTGGCAGATGGTGGCTAGACTACCACCTTGCTGGGCAAGGCATCTCTGAAAAAAGGCAGCAGCACATCAGGAACTTATAAATAAAGCCCCACCTTCCCAAAACAGAGCACCTGGGGAAAAAGGCATTTGTAAGTTCTGCTGCAGCAGACTTAAACATACCTGCTCAGAAGCTCTTAATGGAACAGTGGAGGTCCCAGCTCAGGACTTGAGCACCTATAAGGGACAGACTGTGTCCTCAAGCAGCTCCCTGAACCCTGTATATCCAAAAAGGCACTTCGTAAAGGAGACATCGGGCTGACATCTGGCAGTTACCCTTCTGGGACAAAGATAACAGAAGAAGAAACTGGCAGCAAGCCTTACTATTCTTCAGCCCCAGTGTGTGATCCACAGGCAAACAGGATCTGGAGTGGACCTCCAGGAGGCCTACAGCAGAGGGGCCTGACAGTTAGAAGGAAAACTAAAAAACAGAAAGAAACTTCAACATCAACAAAAAGGACATCCACTCAGAGACCCCATCTGAAAGTCACCAACTACAAAGACCACAGGTAGATAAAGCCACAAAGATGGGAAGAAACCAGTGCAAAAAGCATGAAAACACCTAAAACCAGAATGCCTCTCCTCCTCCAAGTGATCACAACTCCTCACCAGGAAGGGAACAAAGCTGGATCGAGAATGAGTCTGATGAATTGACAGAAACAGGCTTCAGATGGTGGGTAATAACAAACTTCTCTGAGCTAAAAGAATATGCTCTAACCCAATGCAAAGAAACTAAGAACCTTGAAAAAAGGTTTGACAAAATGCTAATGAGAATAAACAGCTTAGAGGAGAATATAAATGACCTGATGAGCTGAAAAACACAAGAGAACTTTCTGAAGCATACACAAGTTTCAATAGCCCAATCGACCAAGCAGAAAAAAGGATATCAGATATTGAAGACCAACTCAATGAAATAAAATGAAAAGGCAAGATTAGAGAAATAAGAGTGAAAAGAAATGAACAAAGCCTCCAAGAAATATGGGATTATGTGAAAAGACCTCATCTACCTTTGATAGGTGTACCTGAATGTGACAGAGAGAATGAATCCAAGCTGGAAAACACTCTTCAGGATATTATCCAGGAGAATTTCCCCAACCTAGCAAGGTAGGCCAACATTCAATTCCAGGAAATACAGAGAACACTGCAAAGATATTCCTAGAGAAGAGCAACCCCATGGCACATATTCATCAGATTCACCAGAGTTGAAATGAAGGAAAAAATGCTAAGGGCAGCCAGAGAGAAAGGTCAGGTCACCCATAAAGAGAAGCCCATCAGACTCACAGCAGATCTCTCAGCAGAAACCCTACAAGCCAGAAGAGAGTGGGGACCAATATTCAACATCCTTAAAGAAAAGAACTTTCAACCTAGCATTTCATATCCAGCCAAACTAAGCTTCATAAGGAAAAGAGAAATAAAATCCTTTACAAACAAGCAATTGCTCAGAGATTTCATCACCACCAGGCCTGCCTTACAAGAGCTCCTGAAAGAAGCACTAAACATAGAAAGGGACAAGAAGTACCAGCCACTCCAACAATGTACCAAATGGTAAAGAGCATCAACACAATGAAAAATCTGCATCAACTAACGGACAAAACAGCCAGCTAGCATCAAAATGGCAGGATCAAATTCACACGTAACAATATTAACCTTAAATATAAATGGGCTAAATGCCCCAGTCAAAAGACATAGACTGGCAAATTGGATAAAAAGTCAAAAACCATCCATGTGCTGTATTCAGGAAACCCAGCTCACATGCAAGGACACACATAGGCTCAAAATAAAGGGATGGAGGAAGATTTACCAAGCAAATGGAGAGCAAAAAGAAGCAGGAGTTGCAATCCTAGTCTCTGATAAAATAGACTTTAAAGCAACAAAGATCAAAAGAGACAAAGAGGGGCATTACATAATGGTAAAATGATAAATGCAACAAGAAGAGCTAATGATCCTAAATATATATGCACCCAATACAGGAGCACACAGATACATAAAGCAAGTTCTTAACAACCTACAAAGAGACTTAGACTCCCACACAATACTAGTGTCAATATTAGACAAATCAATGAGAGAGAAAATTAACAAGGATATCCAGGACTTGAACTCAGACCTGGATCAAGCAAACCTAATAGACATTTACAGAACTCTCCACACCAAATCCACAGAATATACATTCTTCTCAGCACCACATCACACCTACTCTAAAACTGACCACATAATTAGAAGTAAATCACTCCTCAGCAAATGCAAAAGAATGGAAATCATAACAAACAGTCTCTCAGACCACAGTGCAATCAAATAAGAACTCAGGATTCAGAAACTAACTCAGAACTGCACAACTTCATGGAAACTGAACAACTGGCTCTTGAATGTTGACTGGATAAACAATGAAATGGAGGCAGAAATAAAGATGTCCTTTGAAACCAGTGAGAACGAAGACACAACATAACAGAATCTCTGGGACACATTTAAAGCAGCGTCTAGAGGGAAATTTACAGCAATAAATGCCCACATGAGAGGCAAGGAAAAATCTAAAATCAACTCTCTATCTTCAAAATTGAAAGAGCTAGAGAAGCAAGATTTAAAAAAAACTCAAAAGCTAGCAGAAGACAAGAAATAACTAAGATCAGAGCAGAACTGAAGGAGGTAGAGACACAAGAAACCCTTCAAAAAATCAATAAATCCAGGAGCTGGTTTTTTGAAAAGATTAACAAAATAGGCAGCTAGCCAGATCAATAAAAAAGAAAAGAGAGAAGAATCAAATAGATGCCATAAAAAACAATAAAGGAGATATCACCACGGATTCCACAGAAATACAAACTACCATCAGAGATTATTACAAACAACTCTATGCACATAAACCAGTAAACTTGGAAGAAATAGATAAATTCCTGGACACTTGCACCCTCCCAAGCCTAAACCAAGAAGAAGCTGAAACCCTGAAGACCAATAACAAGGGCTGATGTTGAGGCAGCAATTAATAGCCTACCAACCAAAAAAAGCCCAGGTCCAGATGAGCTCACAGCCAGATTCTACCAGACATACAAAGAGGAGCTGGTACCACTCCTTCTGAAACTATTCCAAACAATCCAAAAAGAGGGAATCCTTCTCAAATGATTTCATGAGACCAAAATCATCCTCATACCAAAACCCAGCAGAGACTCAAAAAAAAAGAAAACCTCAGGCCAATACCCATGTTGAACATAGATGCAAAAATCTTCAATAAAATACTGGTAAATCAATTGCAACAGCACATCAAAGTTTTTGCATCACAATCAAGTAGGCTTCATCCCGGGTGTGCAAGGCCAGTTCAACATACGCAAGTCTATAAACGTAATCTACCATATAAACAGAACCAAAGACAAAAACCACATGATCCTCTCGATAGATGCAGAGAAGGCCTTTGACAAAGTTCAACAGCACTTTATGCTAAAAACTCTCAATAAACTAGATATAGATGGAACGTATCTCAAAATAATAAAAGCTATTTACAGCAAACTCAGAGCCAATATCATACTAAATGGGCAAAAACTGGAAGCATTCCCTTTGAAATCTGGCACTAGACAAGGATGCTCTCTCTCACCACTCCTTTCAATACAGTATTGGAAGTTCTAGCCAGAGCAATCAGGCAAGAAAAAGAAACAAAGGATATTCAATTAGGAAAGGAGGAAGTCGAATTGTCTCTATTTGCAGATGACATGATTGTATATCTAGAAGACCCCATTGTCTCAGCCCATAATCTCCTGAAACTGATAAGCAACTTCAGCAAAGAATCAGGATACAAAATCAACGTGCAGAAATCACAAGTATTCCTATACACCAATAACAGACTTAAAAAGAGGCAAATCAAGAATGAACTGCCATTCACAATTGCTACAAAGACAATAAAATACCTAGGAATACAACTAACAAAGGATGTAAAGGACATCTTCAAGGAGAACTACAAACCACGGCTCAAGGAAATAAGAGAGGACACAAACAGATGGAAAAACATTCCATGCTCATGGTTAGGAAGAATCAATATTGTGAAAATGGCCATACTGCCCAAAGTAATTTACAGATTGAATGCTATTCCCATCAAGCTACCTATGACCCTCTTCACAAAACTGGAAGAAAAACACCTTAAACTTCATATGGACCCAGAAAAGAGCCCGCATAGCCACAATCCTAAGGAAAAAGAACAAAGCTGGAGGCATCATGCTACCTGACTCCAAACTATACTACAAGGCTACAGTAATCAAAACAGCTCGGTACTGGTACCAAAACAGACATATAGACCAATGGAACAGAACAGAGGCCTCAGAAACAGTGCGACACATCTACAACAATCTGGTCTTTGACAAACCTCACAAAAACAAGCAATGGGGAAAGGATTCTCTGTTTAATAAATGGTGTTGGGATAACTGGCTAGCCATGTGCAGAAAACAGAAACTGGACCCCTTCCTGACACCTGACACTAAAATTAACTCCAGATGGATTAAAGACTTAAACATAAGACCTAACATCATAAAAACACTAGAAGAAAACCTAGGGAAAACCATTCAGGACATAGGTATAAGCAAGGACTTCATGACTAAAACACCAAAAGCATTGGCAACAAAAGTCAAAATAGACAAATGGGATTAATTAAACTCCAGAGCTTCTGTACAGCAAAAGAAACAATCATTAGAGTGAACCAGCAACCAACAGAATGGGAAAACATTTTTGCAATCTACCTGACAAAGGGCTAATATCTAGAATCTACAAAGAACTAAAACAGATTTACAAGAAAAAAACAAGCCCATTCAAAAGTGGGCAAAGGACATGAACAGACACTTTTCAAAAGAAGATATATATGAGGCCAAAAAACATGAAAAAATGCTCATCATCACTGGTCATTAGAGAAATACAAATCAAAACCATATTGAGATATCATCTCACGCCAGTTACAATGGCAATCATTAAAAAATCTGGAGACAACAGATGCCGGAGAAGATGTGGACAAATAGGAACACTTTTACACTGTTGTTGGGAGTGTAAATTAGTTCAACCATTGTGGAAGACAGTGTGGCTATTCCTCAAGGACCTAGAAATAGAAATTCCATTTGACCCAGCAATCCCATTACTGGGTGTATATCCAAAGGATTATAAATGGTTCTATTTTAAAGACATATGCACACGTATGTTCACTGCAGCACTGTTTACAATAGCAAAAATGTGGAACCAACCCTAATGCCCATCGATGACAGACTGGACAAGGAAAATGTGGCATATATACACCATGGAATACAATGCAGCCATAAAAAACGATGAGTTCGTGTCCTTTGTAGGGACATGGATGAATCTGGAAACAATCATTCTCAGCAAACTGACACAAGAACAGAAAATCAAACACCGCATGTTCTCATTTATAGGCGGGTGTTGAACAATGAGAACACATGGACACAGGGAGGGGAGCATCACAAACTGGGGTCTTTTGGGGGGGACTAGGGGAGGGACAGTGAGGCATAGGGAGGTTGAGGAGGGATAACATGGGGAGAAATGCCAGATATAGGTACCACATTGCCATGTATGTACCCATGCAACAATTCTGCATGATCTGCACATGTACCCCAGAATCTAAAGTATAATAAAAAATACATATATATATATACATATAAATAATAATAATATTAGAAAAGTATATTGAAGGAGGCAGCAAAGACCCAAGGCTGTTGGCCTTATCTTTCTAATCCATTTCCTCACCTACGAAATGATTAGGTTAGGAATAGATCATCTCCCTGATTCCATTCACGCTCTGCAATTCTATTACTAGGAAAAAAAAAGTTAATTAAAAGTCTACCTTATTCCTTTAGCCCAAATGGTAACTATGAGAAAGAATCTTTTGACAGAAGAGCTTTCTAAAATAGCCAAGTCCCTAATTTATTCAGTAAATTTGGGTTTCCATACTTCCAAACTGTTGAGTTGCCTTTAGTAGGTTTGTCTTGCACATAGACTAAAACAATGAATTTGCTCACCTGATTCAGTACTCCTCAATGCATTGTGCTGTAAGTAAACAAGGCTGAAAGAAAAAGTCCATTTCATGGTATTAATTTCACCTGCCAGAGATAGCCCAGGACACGTGCCTTTCAATTCAAGAAAGAAATAATCAAACTGTCTCCCTTGCCTAAATAGAGCTCTTCATTAATTTGTGATTACCTCCAGATCTGTCAATAGACTTTCCTTCCCTGACTGTCAATGAATTTCTGAGCTCAGTGAGCACTTTTATGAACTACAACTTTCCTGTCAATCAAAAAGTTTTGCTCTTCTAACTGTTCCTCAAATTGCAGTGTTCATTACAAAAAGAAGAAAAAGCCACTTTGGGCTGCCCTAGAGAGCACTGTAGAAATGACCTGCTCCTTTTGAAATGAGATGCTGCTCTTGCTTCAAGTTAAAGCAATTGAGAAAAACTAAAAGCTCACTTGCAGCTCTGCTCAGAATTTCATCTCCAGACTTTTCTGCTCTAACCCTTACAATAAAAATCCCCAACATGCAGAATTCTAGCCCAAAGGCCTATTTCCCACTTTAAAGCCATCTGCCTAGTTGCAGACAGAAATGCTTTAAGCCTCCCTGGACTCTTACCTGATCTAGCAGTTACTTGCATCCTATTTTTGACCTACTGGGAAATTAAAGTGGCATGAAAATCAATGTTTTACATTGAAGAGAAAAGGGCTAGATCACCAGATACCAATATATTCCTTCTTGGATTAGACAGTTCTTCAAAGCACAGTTAGCTAATAAATTCCAACCGACAGGCCCAGATGAGTTGGATGCAGGCATTTGCTGGAACAAAGAGCAAAACTGGCTTGCTTGTTAAAGACTGTTGGCCAATCAGGGACTTTCCACTTGTTATGGTAAAGAAAGAATTCAAGAGAAAATGTAGTCAACAGCTCTCGGTTTTGAATTTCATCCAAGTGCTTCAGACTGTAAGGAGTCCCACAGGCCGAGTCCAACTGTCCAGAAGTAAAAACAGACTCTCAGACCAATAGCTGTAACCCTTTCCAGGGCACCACCAAGGACTCCTGTACGGCCGGCTGCCTCGCCAGGAGGCTGGACACACCCACCTATTCTGCACCCAGCACCTATCTCTGCACTCGGCACCGGTCTCTGCTCCCAGCACCTCCCTCTGCGCTCGGCACCTACCTCTGCGCTCGGCACCTACCTCTGCGGCACAGCTCTCCTGGAAAACTCCGGCTGATGCACCCAGGCTAGATCTTGCATTAGAAAAACCCGCCCAACAACCTGCCAACCAATAGCGGCCCGCCCGGTCTCAATCCTGCTCCTCCGGAGCCAATCAGAGCGCCCTGCTGTTGCTCATTCCTCATAGCCACAAAAACCCCATGCCCCAGGGAGACAGTGACTTCTCTGGCCCCCTTTCCCCGGACCATAGAACCTCGCCCGGGAGCTAAATAAATTGGCATTTAATTTTCTTATACTGGCCTCAGTTTCCTCATTTTAAACTTGGCAATAACCCTTACAGCTCCAAAGCTCAACTTCAGACAAATAGCATGTAGCTGTGTAAAAAGTTCCAGCTTGGGCTGGGCACGGTGTCTCACGCCTGTAATCCCAGCACTTTGGGAGGGGGAGGTGGGAAGATCACCTGAGGTCAGGAGTTCGAGACCAGCCTGGCCAACACGGCAAAACCCTGTCTCTACTAAAAATACAAAAATAAGCTGGGCATGGTGGCACATGCCTGTAGTCCCAGCCACTCAGGAGGCTTAGACAGAACTGCCTGAACTCAGGAGGTGGAGGACGCAGTGAGCCAAGATCGTGCCACTGCACTCCAGCCTGGCAAGAGAGCAAGACTCCGTCTCAAAAATTACAAAAACGTTCCAGCTCTACCACCAGATGGAATTGTTTTTTACCACTTCATGGGACACCAAATTCTGTGTAAATTAGATTGTTTGGGACAGAATATAGTTTCTTAAGTGGTAAAAAGGTGACTTTAAACTGCTTTTCCAGCAGATGTCACAGTTCTACCAAGATACCAAGATCAAAGCTTCACATTTAAGGAAATGATTATTTTTGTTTCTCTCCTCATTTTGTCAGCTGATAATGTACTGCTTCTTATCCTTAACCACACTCAAAGGTAATGCTCTCAAGTCTAGCATGTTTCTAAACTCAGCCCAAATTTGAGTCTCACTAAAAAGATAAAGTATTGCTGCATTTCTGCCTCTTTGCCAAGTTTCCAAATCCAAAAAGGATATTTTGGTAATGGAAAAGGCAGTGTTTGCCTTCCATTTTAGTGGTGTGTTAGTTCAAGTTATATTGGAAGTCACAAAGAACTACATAACTTAAAAACACGAGACTGTGAGAGAGAGAGAATAGAACTCTTGAAGTTACGACTTTTTTTTTTTTTTTTAACAAGGCGTTTCGTTCTCATTGCCCAGGCTGGAGTGCAGTGACACCATCTTGGCTCACTGCAACCCCTTCCTCTCGGGTTCAAGCAATTCTGCCTCAGCCTCCCGAGTAGCTGGGATTACAGGTGTAAGCCACCACGCCCGGCCTAGAGATAACTCTTGACTAAAGGGTATGCAATAACATGAGAGTTTCAGAGACTTAAGGCTGATGAAACTTGAACCAGGTTCAATATACTTCTTCCACAGTTCAGCCATGCTACTTTTCTAGGTTAAAAAAAAGTTGCAGAACTGTAAATGAACAGGCAAGCTAGTGGTGATAAGAGCTCTGATTCAGGTTAAAACAACAACAAAATAACCACTGGAAATTTCTAGAGCTGTAAACATTCTTTAACATTTATCCTTATAATGTAGAGATCTGGAGCTTAGTATTAGTTTCATCAATACAGACCACCAAACTCTATGTGCCTCCTTATGTGATGTCACATAAACTGTGTATTACCAGAATAGTGTTGTTGCAAAAAATGCTTGCCTGAATAAAACTGTGAGGAAACAATTAGAAAATTCCACAATAAGGAACATTCTACAAGGCAACTACCTTGGATTCTTAAAAAAAAAAGCCAAAGACCTGAAAAGAGGACTATTCTAGATTGAAAAATTAAGCAGCCAAATGCAATGTATAAATATTAAATGGAGTCTGGGCGTGGTGGCTCAGGCCTGTTATCTCAGCACTTTGGGAGGCCAAGGTGGGCCGCTTGAGCCCAAGAGTTCAAGACCAGCCTGGGCAATATGGCAAAACTCCATCTCCACAAATAAATACAAAAATTAGCCACACATGGTGGCACATGCCTGTAGTCCCAGGTGCCTGGGAGACTGAGGTGGAAGAATCACCCGACCAAGGAAGGTCGAGGCTACAGTGAACTGAGATCAAGCCACTGCTTTCCAGCCCGGGTGACAGGGTGATACCCTGCCTAAAATAAATAGAGGATTCTAGATCAAAAACCAAATGGTTTTTGTATGTCTTTTATCGTATGTCATATAAAAGACATACAAGATAATAAAAGACATCTTTGTGGCAATGGGGAAAATTGGAATATGAACTGTTTATTAGATATTATTGCATTATTGTGAATTTTCTTAGGTGTATAATGGTTATTAGTGGATATGTAGAGGAATGGCATCCTTAGATGTCTGCTAAAGTATTTGGGGCTAAAGGGTTTATAATTATAAACTTTTGTAGTGTTTGTACTTTCAAATGGTTCAGCAAAAGTAAATGTGTGTATATGTAAGTATATTTATATACAGACAATATATAAAGTAAATATGGCAAAATGTCAACAGTTTGATAGATCTAAATGGGTATACTGGGGTTCATTATACTATTTTTTTCATGCTTCTGCAGATTTTTTTCTTTTCTAAAGTTAGGAGAAAGTATTTTTGTTTTTCATGACATGTATCTCATCTTTATTAGCTCTTCAACTTTTAAATTTCTATTCACTTGAGGTTTATGACTTGCAGAAGCAGAAAAGACAACAACCCTTAGTAGGTGAGCCTTATGTTTTAATTCATGGAATTAGAGATTAGTTGTGAGGCTACAAAGATCTAACATTTTCAAAACCTGATGATTTTGTATGTTAGAGTGACTCCAAATTGATGCGAGTCTGGAGTCAGGGTGTTGCCCAGTTCCAGTATAGTGCCACTGACGTTTAAGTAGCCTCACCAAACCATGCCATTAGAGAGCAGTTTTTAAATAACTATTAAATTATAGTGACCGCATCACTTTTTTTCATACACAATAATCTTCCCCTGCAGGCCAACTGCTTTACAATGTGCGCTTCCATTGGAACCCCTATTTTCTTACAGCATGTCAGCAAGTCTGTGTTCCTAATCAACTGTGAAACTTCATGAAGGTGGGTATTATGTTCTAATCTCAGAATGCAGTACAGCATTACGGCATGAAACAGTAACTCAATAAATACTAACTGAATAAAGAAATGGGTAAAATAAAGATTAAAGTGAGGATTTTTCAAGAAAAAATGGTTTTTAAAAACTCACGTGCAATAATATGGATTCTCTAAAATGACTGGTAGGAGAGAGAGAAGGGACCAACTTATAAGGAAGCTTTAAATGTTATTGTTAGTCACATGGGCCTTTGTGAAGAGGGTTGGGAGAAGTCTCTGGAATAGAAAAGAAATATGTTTTTGGAGTATAAACGATCATTGCCTTGTATCAGGAGCTTCAACCAGAGGCCTAGCTGAGTTGTTTGTCCTAAACTTAATATATTTGCTATATAGTTCTGTTAATGAACATAATTCTGTAAATCAATGATTATATGTCTTAATTGAGCACTTAAAAATTTAAGATACATTAATTATTTTTCTGAGCTATTTACCAGTCCTATTTAAAACTATGAGTTTAAAAAAATGAATCAAACTCTTTCCCTGAGATAAGCTTTTTACTTCTTTTTCAAGGTAGCTCTTTCAGTAATATTTGCTATGGCACTGTAATGAAATCTGTCAGGAATTAGAAGGATGAGTACTTTAACTGAAACATGAGCATGTTTGAGAATTTCTGCTAGCACTAATGGGTTAGTGTTTCAAATGAAAATAATTAAGTCAACAGAAAGTAATTCTTTGATTAGTCTTGAGGACTGAGTAATAATGATAAAGAAATATCACTTGAAAGGAGCTTTTTGTCTTTAAATGAAGATAAATTAAAGGGTAACTAGGATTTGCTACCTCTAGTACTGATACCTACTAGCATAGAATCAAAGCTAGAGTATAAAAGAAAACTCTCTTTGTAAGTCACTGGGCAATTTTTATGAACTCTTTCTTTGTGGAACAAGAAAAGTAGTCAGACAAATCAGGCCAAGGTGGTGAGGTATCTTTGGAAAATTTAATTTGGACCATAGTTTCTTCTTTCTGAAAACATCAAATATCCCCATACATTTTGGGTTCCACAGCTTACAAAGGGGTAGTGTGTTTCCCGCAGTTACATACTGTACCCAGCTTTCTATAGAAAGATAAGACATTTTCCAACCTTGCTTTTGAATATTTCCTTAAAAATGCTTTAAAGTTTCCTTACGATAAATGGCAAGTAAAACAAAGTAAGGCTTTTTTTTTTCTCCTTTTCCCCTTTTTATTTACTGCATGTTGGAGGAATAAGGAAGGAAGACTAATTCCATCAGTGTACTAGTCATCCTAGTACCCTGGGGATTACTGCTGGATCCTCCAAGGTATACCCCTATTATTGAGGCCCTGATGCACTCCTGCACTGAGGAACCTGGGAAGGGTAAGTGCTCAATAGTCTGTCATAGCCATGTGGGACTATCACAGCACAGGTGGGGACTGGGAATTGCCCAGTTCTTCTCGGTGCTCACAGGAGTAACAAAGGAACTAGGACCACCAAACCATAACCAGAGGCCTCCCACGTGGTACTGCAGTACCACAGGTTCACTTTCGTGGGCCTTAACAAATGTACATTTATAGACGCAATGTATTTACTTGGGAAAAAAAACACAAGAAAAAATGCCTTTACTAATTTCTGTATCAAATTATTAGAATGAAAATAAAAGCATTTTTCTGATGAAACACATTTTCTATGTTAGATGAAAATAACTCCCTTGCAAGATAATCTTGGTAATGTGTATTTGTCACTATTTATATATTTTTGCTTAGTACACACATTTCTTTAATAGCATCATCTGAAGAGCTTTGTCATTTTTCAAACCTGTAGTTTCATTAGCTTAAAAAAAGGATAAGGCAGCCAAATGTAACCAATTTTGGTTGCAGAAAAACATCTGGGGTATTAACTTTCATCTTTTCAAGTGTTAAGAGCACATAATTAAAAGATAAAGTTTCTTCTCTTAACAGGAAACTAAGCAGCTATTGTCATCAAATGTACTTTTACATGTACTTTTTAGTAAAGGGCCCCCTCATAAATATAAAATTAAATTCTTTTGAGGAATAGGTTTGTGATTTTAGTTACGCAGGATTTACATGTGTCCATTACATTTTGTAGTAAAAAAATGTGTGGTCTTTGCTTATTTTCATACACAAGTGATTTCTTCATTTCAGCAGGCTCTCACATACAAACGGCAGGCTGGGTTATTCAGCTTATTTCTGAAAGGGGAGGCAGCCACATATCATGTGCTCTTAGAATCCTTGCAAAAACTCCTGTAGCTGGGTGACAATCTCTGTGTCCACTGTTTCCATGAGGGACTGGAAACCTTGTTCTCCTAGTGTCTCCTGCTGTGCCTTCAGCTTCTCGTAGATGAACTGCTGCAGTGACACTGTATGAACAGGGTCCTTCAGGGCCAGCTGTGGGATAGAGAGAGGAGCAAGACTGTGTCAAAAAAGCAAAACTAGTTTCTCGGACCTGCAGTTTACTAAAATTCTTTGCAATCTCTTCCACAGTAACAAAACTGCTTCTGCTTCTCTTCTTACACAGATTCTGTATCAGTCTCATAGCGGAAAAATCTGTCAAAGAAAATTTCATTCAATTAGTCTAACTTCAGTTCCCTAGGGCCTCCTGAACATGTTATCTGATTAGCTGTTTCTCAAGAGCTGGGGAACTCATTCATTTAAAACATCAAAACCTAGTAGCAAGTATTCTAAAAGGAACAGAACATGCTGAAGAACATTTAAATACAATTGTCTAGCATTCTCCTTAGGAAGACAGGGTAGGTCACAGTGGCAACCCAGTGATGCCCTCAGGATCGAGAGAGGAGACGATGTTTGCCCTACCCTGGATTGCAATGCTACTTAAATTCCTGTATATGCTTCTGGTTGAAAAAAAAAAAAAGATTCCTCCTCTCCCATGGGGATATTTGGAAAACAGAAAAAGTATAACTTCATAAAAAATAACCCATAAGTCCACTCCCTAAAGATAACAATAACAACAAAATGTTTTAGCCTCTTTTGGCTTCTTCTATACCTGTGGTATGCACATACATACATACACATAAATCACACCTGGAACCAGGCTAATGTGTGACATTCTGGATTGAATCCTAGAACTATCAGTATTACCAGAAAAATTGGTGAAATCTAAATAAAAGTCTGGAGTTTAGTTAATAATAATGCACTAATGTTGGTTTCTTAGTTTTGATAAATGTACCATGTATATATCTGAAAAATGTAGGGCCAGGCGCGGTGGCTTTTGCCTGTAATCACACCACTCTGGGAGGCTGAGGCGGGTGGATCATGAGGTCAGCAGTTCAAGACCAGCCTGGCCAATATGGTGAAACCCCATCTCTACTAAAAATACAAAAATTAGCCTGGTGTGGTGGTGCACTCCTGTAGTCCCAGGTACTTGGGAGGCTGAGGCTGCAGTGAGCTGAGATGGCGCCACTGCACTCCAGCCTGGGTGACAGGGCAAGACTCCATCTCAAAAAGAAAAAAGAAAAATGTAACATACAATGTTAACATTAGGAGAAACTGGGTGAGGGGCACATGGGAACTCTTTGTACTATTTTTGTTACTTTTCTGTAAACCTAAAATTATTCCAAATTAAGAAGATTATTCTAAAAAATGGACTCAGAAATTAGAAAAGTATACCCCTCTGTGGCCATCTGGTATAAGGACAAACTGCTCTACAACTGGCATCTCATCTTATGGGGATATTTGGAAAACAGAAAAAGTATAACTTCATAAAAAATAACCCATAAGTCCACTCCCTAAAGATTAGCTTGTGTCCAATAATACAACTTCTAAGCAGCTAGCCTATATTCAATTTTGAGATAAAAACTGATGTCTCCAAGCTCTGAATAACATTCAAGGTTAGTTTTTCTCAAGTTAATGACATCAAAAGAACCAGAATATATATCAGAAAATTCCTGGTTTTGTTCTCTTTCCATTACTTCCATATGCCAACCTCTTACTCTTGCCCTCTAAGAAAGCATGTGATC
Source organism: Cacajao melanocephalus (assembly GCA_963573385.1). Lineage (NCBI taxonomy): Eukaryota > Metazoa > Chordata > Mammalia > Primates > Pitheciidae > Cacajao > Cacajao melanocephalus. Next base: position 57,719 of record CAUYLG010014838.1, on the reverse strand, counting down.
ATTTAAGAAATATTTCAATTGAAATGGTTAAGATAAAATTAGAAACCTTCAGAGGCTTCAGTTATTAGCAAAACATAATTACCCAGAATTCCCAACTCTGGAATAACGGCAGATAAATGGCATGTTAACAGTCAGATTCACTTCAAAAGTCCACACGTCGGATTTTAATGATCAAGTGGCTCCATATTGCTTGGTTATAAAATTATTACTCTAAGACAGAATGGTTCTAGTTGCAGCATGTATCAGTTCCCTCTGTTGGTAATGATAGCCCTTTGACATATGCTTCAACCCATGAAGTACTTACTCTTCAAAAGCGGTTCATCAAGATTTTAGCTTCTGGGGGCCTCCTTACACATTTCGTGTTGAGATTTTTATTCCTTGAAACAAAGTTTTCCATCATATTTCACTACATTAATAAGTAATTTCACCCAGGAAGAATTTAGTGAAGCAAAATCTTTCATTTTCCTTATGTGGTGTATGTCATTATTCACTTTTTAAGCCTATAGGCCCAAATGTAATTTTTCAGAAACTACTTACTGTGAAGTTATTTTGTCAGAGGCCTTTGAACTAGTGCAACTCCATCTTGAATAGGGGCTGGATAAAATAAGGTGGAGACCTACTGGCCTGCATTCCCAGGATGTCAGGCATTCTAAGTCACAGGATGAGGTAAGAGTTTGACACAAGATACAGGTCATAAAGACCTTGCCGATAAGACAGGCTGTGGTAAAGAAGCTGGCTAAAACCCGCCAAAACCAAGATGGCCACAAAAGTGACCTCTGGTCGTCCTCACTCCTTATTACATGCTAATTATAATACATTAGCATGATAAAAGACACTCCCACCAGCACCCTGATGGTTTACAAATGCCATGGAAATGTCCAGAAATCACGTTACATGGTCTAAAAAGGACAGGAATCCTCAGTTCCAGGGATTTACCACCCCTTCCCAAAAAACTCAGGAACAATCCACCCTTTGTTTAGCATATAATCAAGAAATAACCATAAATATAGCCAGCCAGTAGCCCTAGGGGCTGCTCTGCCTATGGAATAGCCATTCTTTTATTCGTTTACTTTCTTAATAAGCTTGCTTTCACTTCACTCTAAGGCTTTAACTCAAATTCTTTCTTGCGTGAGATACAAGAACCCTCTCTTGGGATCTGGATCAGGATCCCTTCTGGTAACAATTTCATAAGGAATTTTGCTAAAAAGTATATTCCATCCTAGAAAAATACTAAATAATTGCTTAATTTGAATTTAATTTTTGTCACTTAGACATGTAGAACATTTTTGTAATAATAATAATATATTCAGGCTTCCTTTCCATGAAACTTGGTAGATGACACATAAATACACTAGGTATATAACAGACCAAAAATCTTAAAGGAACATTTATCTACAACAATGTATTTAACCATGTGGTCTTCAAAAATTTCTTAGTTTAATTAAAATATCTTTGGTTCAAAAATTTCCTTCTTTTCTGATGTCTAATTGTTTGCTACATGTAACAATGTCTCAAATATATCTGAAATATCTAAGTTTCTAAAATATGTTGGATATAAATTCTTCTCCCAACTCTGGCTTCATGAAGAGTATGAGTTCAGGAGGTACCAGTCAGAACTCACTTAATCAATAGGGCGCAGCAATACAAATTCAATCATCAAATTATACCCACTGTGAAACCCAAACTGTCCTTTGAGAAGCTTGGAATACAATTGCTAAATGATGAGCTTGTAAGTAAAGGAACTATTTTACATTGCTATGTCTAGAAACACTGGGACCTAGACTTCATGAGATAAGAAAGATGGTATATACATATATGTCTCAGTGAACAAATTAAAATTCCAAGTTAGCAATTATAAACTAGGTTTCCTGATATAACTATTTTTCTTTCCATTAGTCCTTGACCATTATTACTTGGGAATTCTTACTCTAGTATGCCTTTACTGCAATGTGCTTTAAATATCTCAGAGTAAACTTGACAAAAATGCACAACTTAAGCAATCAAAGTATTTCAAGCCTGTATCTGAGCAACAGAACATCTGCTTATTTCCTCACGTTTCAGTATGAAGTGATCCTCAGGCAAATTAAGCAGGAATCAAAATACAGTATCCACATTTACTAAACTCCAATCACAGGCAAGGCTTGTGCTAGGTGCAGGGTAGGCCACTCACATATATAATTTCATTTAAAACTAACAATAAGAATAAGGGAGGAAAGGGAAGCCTCAGCAATGTCACAACAAATCTTTATACAATAGTAGTTCTTCACTTGGCAGCACAAGGGATTCATTTGGAGAACTTTAAAAAATGCTGATGTCTGAGTCCCACTGCCAGTGATTCTGATTTTAACTAGTTTCAGGTACCAGAATATTTAAAAGCTCCCCAAGTGACTGTGATATACATCCAAGAATAAGAAACACTGCTATGGAAAAATGTGGGCCAAAAGAGTTTTGAGGCCTAAACTCTCAAGTAAATACAATAAAACATCTACAGGTATTTCCATATGCATTAAAATAAAAGAATATAGACAACAGGCTAAATAAAACACGTAACACTTTTTTTAAAAAAAAAAAAAACCCTTCAGCTAGTAATTGTAAGCTCTTTAAACTTAAACCCATTTACTGTTACTTACTTGCCAGAAATCGTTCAGGTTTCCTTTCTCCACTGAGGCAATTTTGAGGGAGTTTTACTTTACTGTGTGCATACTAGCAAATGTTGATGGCTTTTTTTTTTAATCATTGTTTGACTCATCCACCATCCGAAAGTTTAATGTGCTTCTGATTTTGATTTTTGTTTTCAGAATTCCAAACGATTCCTCAAACCACAGGGTAAATAAGATTCAAATTTGTAAAGGACTTTCATTTAGGCTGCTTTTCCTAACTGGTTATTGTTAGCATATAACAGCAACATGCATTTCTGTATAATTATTACTTATTAAATTCTCTTCATAGTTGATCTGTTGACCTTGGATTTTTTTCTGGCTTAAATTACTGTCAGAGACAGGGGGCAGCCAAGGCCCACCTTCCTTACCCCTGAAACACTGCCTTCAAGCCTAAAACAGCCTGAAGGCTGAAAAACGAGACTGCAGGTCTCTGAGAATCTTCAACCAGCCGGCCCACCGGGAGGATAGGGTGGAGCCTTGGGAAGTGCACGTGGTGTTTGCAGGGGGAGGAGCCTGGCCCCTGCTATTCCTGTGTGGTAACCTGGGATTCAATCTATGAGAATGGGGGCCTGTTAACAGGTACCCCTGTCACTTATGCTGAGTTTTTTTTTTCCTTTTTGCCCAATAAATTATGTTTCCCCTCGCCCTTCAAAGTGTCTGCGAGCCTAATCTTTCCTGGTCATGTGATAAGAACCCGTTTTTCCTACAACATTATCATTTCAATGACTTCTGAATTTCGTCTCTTCTTTGCCAATACTTAAAGTGACATCCACTCTCTTCTCATCACACTGGCTAGAAACTCCATGTAACAGACTGTTGTATCATCATCAAACCCTTCTACTCTTCTTCCTAGGCTACACAGACCACATTTCCCAGCCAATGGAATGTGAGCAGAAATGATAAGTACCATTATTCAGCCTAACTCTTAAACCACTGCTACTCATTCTTTTTCAGTTTTCCAGCTAGACAAAGCCATGAGTTGAAGTCATGCATGTATGCATGTCAATAAGTCTGGACTATAAACTAAAAATAAAATTGTAAGCCCCTACCCCCCCACCCCACTGCCCACCAACCATCTGAATGGACTTCCTCCTTGGCCAGGGCACTCTTAAACGTAACCTGAAAGACTGCTTCAGGCCATTATGGCAAGTAGCATGCCTCATTATACTCTCCAGCATTAACATCAACACAAACCTTTAGTCTCATAAGAGACGTTTATAATTTATTCTCTTGGAAGCCTGCTACCTGGAGGCTTCATCTGCATGATAAAACTTTGGTCTCCACAACCCAGACATTTCCTTTCCATTGACCCCAGGTCTTTAGATTAACTCAACCAATCGTCAACCAGAAAAATTTAAATCTACCAATTATCTGTAAGTCTCCTGCCTCCACATTTTGTCCCACCTTCTGGAACCAAACCAATGTATTTCTTAAATGTATTTGATTCAAGTCTTGTGTCTCCCTAAAATATATAAAACCAAGATGTACCCCAACCACTTTGGGCACATGTTCTCAGGACCTCCTGAGGGATGGTCCCTCATATTTGGCTCAGAATAAATCTCTCTAAATATTTTACAGAGTATGATTCTTTTCGTTGACAGAATCATCCCTCAAGACTGTGCATTTCAAGACACACTCCTGCTCCTCCCTTTCTTGTGTTTTTCCTGAGCAATAAATAAACTATTACATTAAGCTAAGATTCCAAAGGTCTGTTAAAGATGATGATAGCATTTCCTGGCATCTACTATCATGCACAGTTTCAAATATAGATAGTTTATCATAATATTCTATTCCTACGTCTATAAGAAATTTTAAAAGGAATACAGGCTAAATTTAACGTTAAATTAAATTTGCTGATAGTAATTTACATTTTTGCATCTATTTTTATTTTAAAAAGCCATCTATAATTTTTTGTTTTATTCTTTTTTTCTAGGTTCTAGAATAGTTGAACTAGCATAGAATTATCTATTCCTTAAAATTGGATACAAAGGAAGAAAGGAAGGGAGGGAAGGAGGAACAAAAGAAGAAAAAAGGGAGGAAAGATAAGCTGTTGCTAAAAGAATGTCATTAATAATTTTTTACTTTAGAAACAGAGTCTTGCTTTCTCTCTCAGGTGGGAGTGTGTGGTGTGATCTCAGCCTACTGCAGCCTCTGCCTCCTGGGTTCAAGCAATTCTTCTGCCTCAGCCACTCAAGTAGCTGGGATTACAGGTGTGCAACAACACGCCTGGCTAATTTTTGCATTTTTAGTAGAGACGGGGTTTCGCCATGTTGGCCAGGCTGGTCTTGAACTCCTGACCGTAAGTGGTTCAGCTGCCTTGGCCTCCCAAAGTACTAAGATGACAGGCATGAGCTACCCAGACCGGCCTGTCATTAGTAATATTAAATGAATTAAACCACATTTTAAAAATACATAGTATATTCCAGTAAAACCACTTGCAATGAGCAAGCAAGAAACAGTGAGAGGAGGGGCTTTGGTGGGGGGAAGGAGGCAATTTAAAACACTTCTTCCATGATTATAAATTTATTTCTTTCTGGTCCTAGGTTTCTGATTTTTTTTTTTTTTTTGTAAAATTAATATAGGAAAACTATTCTGATAAGATTTTTCCATTGATTAGCCTAGACTTGCATGTGTAATAACTGAGACTGTATTATATGCCTTCTTATCCCTAATATTTTATGTTTATTCTTCAACCTCTTAATTAAATTGGCCAGGTTTATCTATTTTGTGGGTATTTTTAAAAGAAAAACAAGCAAACAATACTTATTCATCAATTTTAGTACTTTTCTCCCTTCTAATTTTTAAAATTATTAGTCTATTAATAATTTTATTTTTCTAAAGGCTGACTTTTTTCCTTCTTCTCACATCTTGACATCAGTAGAGTTTAATTTTCATTCTTTCTTTAATAAAATTACTTAAGGCTAGGAATAACTGAGCTGTGCTCACATGTTTTTATGTGTAACAATCTCAGTGTTGTATGGCATCTACTTCAAAATTTCAAGCTTCCCCTTTAAAATACTGTTTAAAAAACTTTATGAAACCAGTATTTCTCACAACCTTTGTGTAATACCTGGTTTTACTTTAATGTGGTCAGATAATATAACCTGTATTATTTCTACTATGGGAAATTAGGGGTTTTCTTTGTTAGCCTAGAATACGCTCAGTTTTTACAAATGTTTCATGAACATTTATTTACATATTCTACTTATAGATTTTTATATAGATATTAAATTTTCTAATCATATTATTCAGATCTGTCACCACACACCCACTAGATCATCTTAAGTTCAACTAAACATAGGCTCACAAGACTACCATAGGCTATCCTTAGCATCAGTTAACACAGAAGGCTGTGGGGAAGACTTGCTATCACAAAAAGAAAATGTGTAGGAAAATAAAATAAATTTTGCACCAATAAAAATGCTATGATCTTATATGCATTTTTAGAATCCTATAAGAGTATGTTGGTTTTTGAGATAATTTTTTACATGTTTTATAAAAGCATTTCTACTTACAAGTCAATTTTGGCAGTGCAATTAGGACTATCTGCATTCAATTTCCAGCAATGGGGTGATGGCTTTACATTTTAAAAAATGAACTTACTATATAACTAAATTAATAAATAATAGAGAATTTTTTCCTTCCATTCATCATATTGTCATTAAAGTAAAATGGCTACATGAAGTGTAACAGGATACTCAGGGGTATGCTATACACATTCATGTAATTGATATTAAAAACAACAGACTGCTAGATAGTTAGATGTACCACTATCCAGCAATGCCTTTAATTATATTACTTCCCTCTCAGAAACATAATTAATATTCATGTTTCTCCACTGTGGGAGAGAATATACTATAAATCCAAACATGTACATAAAACATTGTTCCTATTACATGTGGACACCAGATAATTCAGAGAATGGAAAGAAGATAAAGAGAAACTGTGAAGAAAAATCAGATGAGATTTCTGTTTGAAATCTAAATGTCATAGATATGCTGAGTTTTCTGAGTATCATTTATTTCTGACTAACACCATTATTACAGGAACTGAGAAATCTTAACATAACAAATATGAACATCTTGGAACCACAAAGGCAATTGGAACAATAAGGAGATGTAAGGGAGCAGCTGTGTCCCTTACATCTCCTTAGTGTTCCAATTGCCTTTGTGGTTCCAAGAAGCAAGATCACTGAGCAAATCTTATTAAGAATCTCAAGTCTCTTGATAAAAATGCTCAACAAGGTCAAACTATCAGGTGAAGGATTGAAAAGTGCAGGTGCTATAAAGAGGAAATGTTGAATGAGAACCTTTAAAGCCAAGAAAGTTTAATAATGGGTTAGTGTCCTCAATTTCTTTCAAAAATATGGTTTCATCAAATGGTATATCATTAATTTATAAAAATGACAAGATATGATGGAGATGGTCTTTGACCATCTGCTGACATAGCGAAGTTGTTAAGCCAAATTCGGCTTTGAGGCTAATTTTTCTAAAGCAGATTCTTCTTTTTTTGACTCAGAGTCTCGCTCTGTGGCCCAGGCTGGAGTGCAGTGGCACAACTTCAGCTCACTGCAACCTCTGCCTCCCAAGTTCAAGCGATTCTCGTGCTTCAGCCTCCCAAGTAGCAGGGACTACAGAGGCATGCCACCATGCCCAGCTGATTTTTGTATTTTTGGTATAGATGTTTTGCCATGTTGGCCAAGCTGGGCTCAAGTGATCCACCCACCTTGCCTCCCAAAGTGCTGGGACTACAGGTATGAGCCACCGCTCCCAGCCAACTCATTGATTTTTATCACAGGTCAGATGTGTATGTTATTTCTAAACAAGTGTTATTTGATTATGTTTTGATTTATTGAGGAATTTTCAGAAAGAATAGAACACTTTTGGCAGGAAAGATTTGAGATTGTGCTTAGCCACATCAAGAAAACTTCCTGGCATTTTCCTACTACAGGATCCCAACTTTCTCCTCCTGCCCACCCCACCCATCAACATTTAGCTGCCTACAGGTTAACTGCTTCCACTCAGTGAACAATAATGCTGTTAGACAGATACCTCCACTTAGCCAGTTAGCTGTCCTTGGGCCTCAGTAACAGAAATGTCTTCTCTTTGTTTTCTGTTCTGGCTCCTCCTCCTCTCTGTTCTGTACCACTGCCACCCCATCCCTTCTTCCCCCTCCCTCTCCACCCCATCTTCAACTTTTAATGACTTGTCATGACAAAGTACCTACCTAGATAACCCAAAATAATTTCCCTTTGATCAGCAAATTCCAGTTTGTCATGTGTTAAATTACCAGAATGGAGTCACTTGTTCTAGATGCCATGTCATCAAACTAAATTTAAGAACAGGCCAGTTTTCTAAAAATGGGGGATTCACAGTAACTAACCAAAAGGGGCCCAGTAAACCTGAGACAGTATGATAGGGAAGCACCCTTTCCCTTAGCTCATCCAAGGTGTTAACCAATCCACTTTTTGTACTATGCTGTTTCCTTGTTCCTGCTCAAGTTACCTTACAAAAACCAACTCTTCCGCCATCTCCTCAGAGCTCCAATCTATTTTGTAGACTGGATGCTGCCTGATTCATGAATCACTAATAAAAGCTAATGAAATCTTTGTAACTCAGTTTGTTGAAATTTTGATTTTTGATACGGGAAACATATTCACAGGTTCCAGGGATTAGGACGTGCACATCCTTGGGGGATGAGAGGGATTATTCTACCTGCTACACTTATGGCATACAAGGCCCTCTATAAGCCATCTGCTATTTTGGCACATGGTATGCACCTAATAAATACTTCTTGAATGGTACTCTTGCAATTACCCACTGCTTAGTGAAACAAGATAATTATACTTGCAAAATCTAAACTCAAAACCACACCAATAAAACATGAGTGGCTTAAATTCAAGGTTTCTCAAACTTGGCACTTAACAAACATTGGACAGATAATTCTTTGTTATGGGGGTTGTTCTGATACAGACAGGAGACAGGGAAATACGGGGTAGAAGAGGGCGGTTCCCTGGCAAAGGCCCCACCCTCAAGCCTGGAAACTCAAGGCCCTAAGTGGGAACAGGCACTCCTGTTTTCATGCCCAAAAGCTTCCGTATGGTGCAACACACCCACCTATCCTGTACCCATATAAACCTCAACCCACAACTCCATAAGGTGAAGAACAGAAGAGCAGAACAGCAGAATGGCATGGCAGAGAAGGAAAGAAGGAGCATCTGAACGCTGAGAGGAGTTCGGCTGGGGCAGTCAGAGAGGAGATTGGCCATTAGATGGCTAAACTCCAGGGAAAGACATACTTCCCACTCCATCCCCTTTCTAGCTCCCCACACATCTTGCTAAGAGTCACCTTACCACTCAATAAAACCCCCATATTCACTATCCTCAAGTCTGTGTGTGACCTGATTCTTCCTGGATGGCAGACAAGAACCTGGGTACTAAGAGGGCACTAAGCTGGTTAATGCTTAAGCCATCTGTAGACGGCAAAGCTAAAAGAGTGCACTATAACATATGCACACTTGAGTTTGGGGAGTTGCACGCTACCACCCGTGGATGCTGTCATGGGGCCAGAGCCCAGGGGTGCTTGCCCTGGCTCCTGTACCTACCTGTCTGCATGCTCCCCCTCCTGTAAGGGCCTTGAGCACCTGTGGATGTCACACCCCTGTCACATATACTGTGAGGGGGGTCAGGGAACTCTCCCATTTCAGTTCTAAGTGTTGGAGAACTTTAGCAACAGCCTTGACTCCCACCCATTACTGCCAGTAGCACTTCCTAGCCCTGTAACAGTAAAAAAATTTATCTTCAGACAATGCTGGCTGCGAGGGGCAAGGAGTGGGGCAAAATAGCACCCAGCTGAGAATCACCATTAAACAAAGATCCTTCCTCTTCTTTGTTTGTGCGTAAAAGTTACCTCAACTTAATTCATACAATGACATAAAGGCATTTTGAATAAGGTTAAGAATCTCATCAGTTTCTTCCAGTTCAGTAAGACAGTTGTGGGGATGAAATCAACCCTGATTAAGTTCAAAGAAAGTCATAAATAACACATGAATAGTTTCTATAACAAAAGCTTTCCTTTTCTATATATTTTATTTTAAAGCACTTTATTACAAGAGGACACCTCCAGAAAACCAGATGATTTATTAGTATGATGTTCATACACAATGCACATGTGAAAAAGAAAATAAAGACAAAATTGCCTAACTGTAGTCTGTAATTTAACCTTGCTAAGGTTCACGTAAAAATGAATTAAAGTGGCTAGGATATATACAGGGAAGACCTGAAGGCTCAGAGTGACTCAAGCCATTTGGGGGCTGGAATCATCTTAAGGGTCACTGATTCATGAGCTCAGTAGTTAATGCTGGCTGTCATGAGGCCTACTTCTTATAGATTTACGGGCTTCCTTATGGTATGCTGGCTAGTTTCCAAGTACAAGTGTCCCTAGAGAACCTGGTGAAAGCTGTATCTTATGATGGAGACTTGGGAAAGCATAAACTATCAGCAAATTAGCCCAATTTCAAAGGGAAGGAATATAGACCCAACCTGCTAATGAAGAGGAGGGTCAAAATGGTATTTTTAAAAAAAGCATGTGAGCCAGGCATGGTGGCTTAAACATGTAATCCCAGCACTTTGGGAGGCTGAGGTGAGTGAAGCCTGAGCTCGGGAGTTTGAGACCAGCCTGGGAAACATGGTAAAAGCTCTTCTCTACAAAAAATACAAAAATTAGCCAGGCATGGTGGTATGCACCTGTAGTCCCTGTTACTTGGAGAACTGAGATGAGAGAATGGCTTGAGCTCAGGAGATGGAAGGTGCAGTCAGCCAGATCACACCACTGCACTCCAGCCTGGGTGACAAAGTGAGAGCCTGCCTCAAAAGAAAAAAAAAAGAAGAGGAGCATGTGGAATAGGAAATATTATTATGGCTATTCTTGAGAAATAAAATCTACCACAGGACTCTTATTTAAAAGCAAATAATCAAACAAAATGTCCAGTAAAAATAATGTGTGTGAGAGGGAGATATCAACAAGCTATTCATCGAATAAAAAAATAACAATGGGCTATAAATATCTAAAAAGTTCTTAGTCTCACTCATAATTAAGAAAAAGTACATTAAACAACAATACACTGCTTTCTACTTATCCCACTGATCAGAATGCAGGATGACTCATGAACCACACTGCTGGGCACATAAATTGGAAATCTGGTATAATCTATCACTATTCCAAAAACATGTATCCTTTGGTCTAGTGTATCTACTTCTAAGAATTTTCCTACAGGCAAACTTTTAGAAGTACACAAAGACAGGTACATGATGTTGTTTACTGAAGCACTGCTTATAATAACTCAAAAATGGAGACAATCTCAAAGTCTTTCAAGAGCAGAGGTTCTCAAACATTCTGGTCTCAAGGCCCTTAATATTTTTACATTTAAAACTTATTGGTGATCTCAAGAAGCGTTTGCTTATATGGGTAAATCTACCACTATTTACTGGATCAGAAATTAGAAAATTTTAATAGTATTTATCAACTCACTTAAAAATAACAATAAATCGATTACATGTAATTATAACTTTTATAAATAACTTTTTCAAAATAAAAATATCACTTTAGTGAGAAAAATGGCACTGTTTCACATACTTAGAAATCTAATGTGTGGCTTAAATAAAAGCTGGATTCTCATATCTATTTCTGCATTCAATCTGTTGCAGTATGTGTTTTGGTTGAAGTAAAGAAAATCCAGTCTTTCCCAGACATGCAGCTGGAAAATGGAGTAGTACTGAGCAGCCTTTGCTGACCATTGTGGATATTCTTTGAAACTACACTGAAACTCACAAATAGTAGTTTCTTAAAAAAAAAATCTGAAATCAGATCAATAGACTCCGGTTCTCTGTCACGTTAAAATCTGCTGGCTTATCTTATTCTCTGAATAAATCCTTATCTTTAAATGATTTTTTAACATGTACTCACTGATCATTTGGAAAATATTGGTTCGCTGAATTACGCAGTTCTTCATTTAAGAAAAAGCAAGCAGAAGAACATAGTAATTTTAACATTTAAAATGCTTACAGATCATATATTTTATGTATGCAAATAAAATATTTGGAAGGACATATCACATAATGTTAGTAAAGGTTACCTAGGGGTAATGTTATTTCACACCGTATCATTAATTTTGTGGTTTTTAAATTAGTATAGGTTACTTTTATAATAAAAAAAAATCTTCAAAATGGCAACTTCCACATGCAGAACAAATCTTCAAAAAGTTTACTTAATTTTTCTTCCCTTGAAAGACAAGTCCCTTATATTAAAACACAGTGAGCATTACAATTTATTGAGAAAAAGAAGCAGAAGAGAAAAACAGGAAATCGGAAAATCTGCCATGAAGGCAGTTTAATGTACCCTGGCATGTTACGTAACTTACTAAAATAAGTTCTCCCAAATGAGACCACATTCTTCATTTACAAACCTGAAGATTTTATTTATCTTGAGCCAATACCACATTGCCAACGCTTCCAAGTGAAAAGGGGCACAGTTACTGAACTCATCATAATTAAGGTTTTTAGTAACAATTCAAGTAAATAAGGGAGATATAGTGAGGCTGCCTGCTATGCAATACTCAAGAATAATACTGATGTCAGCAGGCAATTAATTTGAAATCTCAACTAAAAAAATAACCATCACAATCATTACTTTATTTAGTTCCAAAGGCATTTTCCAAGGGAATTTTCTTTTCCAATATCTTTGATTACTATTATGTAGCCTACTGTGAAGGATCTTAACCTGTATAATCTGAAACTATTTTTTGATTAACATTTTAGCTCAATTGCAGGTTACCTTAGGGGGATGCTTGGTTATCAATTTGAATCTTTATTGCAGCTCAGTCAGATTATTTCAATTCATTATTTCCTATCCTCTTGGATTGTTTTAACGTCACTTGCAACTCTGCAGTTTTTAGAAGCTGAATTACCCATGGCCACAGTGTGTTTCTAAGTATTTCTAAGACTTTAGATAAATTTAATATTGAGCTTGATGGCCTCATTTCTAAGGAAAGCTATGTCTGGTCTACAATTTTGAAATATTTATAGGTAAAGTTATATGTCTTAGAACAGCCTTTTGTATGTTTCAGTATCATCTAGAAATGAAAATAAGGATGTACCAACAGCAGTACAATAGTCAGTGAATCAAACTTAAGACAAGAAGGTAGAATGTGAGCAAAGCACAGATAAAAATAAGTATATCATTCCATTTTAAGAAACTAGTCTGGTAATAAGCTAATGATATCTAATACTTTTAAAACACTATTATTGATCAAAATACCCTAGAAGATAGGTTCTCAGAGGAAATACTGATTTTAAAGATCAATTATTTTCACATGGTAAGCATTCAAAAACATATGTGGAATGAATACAAAAGAAAAAAATATTTCCTTTTGAAGATGCTAGTTCTATTGCCATTATGTATTTAGCTGTGGAATGGTACCAGGTAGGATTATTTGATTACTTGATTATTTGATCATTTGATTATTTATCACTTGATTATTTGATTACTTAACAAATATTGTTAATTTTGTTAAATCTTATTATAAGAATGTTGGAGAGTGAGGATTTTACACACATTTTTATAAATTGGGCTTATGATAACCAGATTTGGTGCAAATATATGTGATAACCAACATATAAGTGACAACAAATTAGTGACAACTAAAAGACAGACACATGGATAAAAATTAATAGTAAAATTGCTTTCTCATTGCAAAATGAGAAGCAATGATTTGTATTCACTATCTTTCAAACTGTGACTAAATATATAACTTTTTCCTATTATCTATGTACAGACTTTGTAAAGATCATCATGTGCCAAAGAATAAAGGAAAAAAAACAAAATCATTTTAGTAATTTTTGAAGGGAAAAAAAAATCAGATGGTAAGCCACAAAGTATCAAATATGAATACCTTTCTGTTAATGATTATAAAGCATTCAAGCCTATGCTTTTATTCACTCAAACAGTATCACAAAATAATCCAGTAATATTACAAGTACCTCATCTATGGCTGCCACTGTGGTTTGGTGAGCCAGGGGCAGCCAGTGGATGCCAACAACTGGTGTTTGTTGCCTCACCCATGACTGCTGTTATTCCCTCCTGAGGGCTAGGCAGTGCTTCCTCAAAATGGAACTGCTACAATTACAGTATCGCCAATGGCCACATCCAATGTGGTCCCAGGAGCAGGTGCCAAAAGCAGACCCACACGTCACTACGAGTTGACCTCATATTTGCTGTAGTACCTGACACACAAAAGCTGGAATCTCATTTTCAGGAGCAAGCCTTGTAGTCACCTGTTAGACATTAGGACACTGAATTATGTGCCCCCAGGCCCTTGGGGACACCGACTAACATGGCAGTCTGTGTCCATCACCTCACCCAACATAACCCCAAACTAGGGAGAAACTGATGTCTGGGAGGCCTAGGGGAAGGCCCAGCTCTTCTCCAGACTGCTCCACTAGAGATGTCAAAATGCCACAATTGTGTTGTGGGACCTACATCTCAGTTCTGTCTCCATACTGGTCTAGGAACTCCTTGAGGGCAGGGACTGTGTCTCTCATTCGTTCATTGGTACATCCAATCACTTATGTAGAACCTATAAGGACAGATGAGAACACCCTTCAGCCTTTCATCACTTCCAAGTCTTCAACTCTGCTGATAGGGTATCTTCTAAGAGAAGTCAGTGGTCTTCATGATGAAACTAAGCATGTGCCTGGCTCTGAAGTAAGAGAAGTTAGAGAGGATCTGGCAGGACCTGAAGTTGCTATAGTTCCAGCTGTTTCCCCACACCAACATGGTGAGCCAGCAGACAAGCGGCAACATGCATTAGCTGCAACATCACACTCTGCTGACTTTCTGGCTGTAAAAATCATATTAGGCCACATAATGTATGAGTCCTACTACATAACATTCCAGAAAAGACAAAACAATGGAGACAGTAAAAATGTCAGGGGCTCAGGGGAGGGAGAGATGGATAGGCAGAACACAGAGGATTTTGAATCAGTAAAACTCTTACATATGATACTACAATGGTGAATACATGCCATTATACATTTATTAAAACTCATAGAATGTACAATACCAGAGTGAACCCTAACATAAACTATGAATTTTCGGCGATGATGAGTCAGTGTAGGTTCATCAGGTATAACAAACGCAACACCACTGTGGTATAGGATGTGGACAGTGGGGGAGGTTTCGTCTCTGTGAGGGCCAGGGCATATAAGAGAATTAAAATGCCAAATGAGAAAGCTCAGTGGGGAGAAAAGAGACAAAAGGGCTATTCCAGATGGAAGGACTAGCATGTAACAAAAGCAGAAACCATATAACATGTGTGGAGACAAGCCATTTGGTTTAGCCAGTGAAGGAGACAGAATGGAAAAACAGGACAAGGTTTAAAAGGTTGGTTGGAGGCAGAATGCAGAGGTCTTTCTTAAAAGAGTGTCAAAAAGTTTAATTCTTATTCTAGTGGTTTCCAACCCCGGCTGTACACCAAAAAAACATGTGAAGCTTTTAGAAAATAGCTTGGGGGCCTGATTCCCAGGCCCCCAAATCCAGTAAGTCTCAAGCAGAGAAGGTGAGGGTTATGGCTTGTCCAAAAGTAACAACAGCAAAAGAATATGGGACTCTAGGATTTAAGAGGACAAAGTAAGGAAAAATTGCAGGGCTCCAGATAAAGATACAAAATAGATCTATCAAAAGAAAAGGAAAGCTTAGTAAGGAAGAAGAGGCCATGATGAGAGAGCAATGGAGTTCAAGGTTTGGGGTCAGGATGTGGCATGAGAGGCCAGGAATAGTGGCTCACACCTGTAATCCCAGCACTTTGGGAGAATGAAGCGGGTGGATCACTTGAGGCCAGGAGTTCAGGATTAGCGTGGCCAACATGGCGAAACCTCGTCTCTACTAAAAATACACAAATTAGCAGGCAGTGGTGTTGTGCGCCTATAATCCATGATGCTTGGGAGGCTAGGACAGGAGAATCGCTTGAACTTGGGAGGCAGAGGTTACAGTGAACTGAGATAGCACCACTGCACTCCAGCCTGGGTAACAGAGTGAGACTCCAAAAAACAAACAAACAAACAAAAAAAGATGCAGCATGACAACAGAAGTGATCAATGTTAACGGAACTGCACAAGCTGAGAAAAGAAAAAAGCTCTCTCAACTCATAACCTGAGTGGCACTGCATATAAACTGAATACTAAAAAGTATTTTCAACAATGCTATAATTTATCTTGATTATTGAATGCTATAAGTATTCTCAAATGGCAGTTCTGATGCCACCAATAAGATGATGAATTATTCTCACATTTGCAAAAGGAAAATCTATTTTATGCATACATTTAAAAATTACTGATATTTAATTAAGAAAAACACAGTACCTTAACAGTACCAATACAATTCTATCTTTATGCTAGTTCTGTTGAGGTTTTCTAGACACAAATGGGAGCAGGCAAAAGAATCAATCTACTGGTTCTCAGTGGTCAAAATCATCCAGGGAGAGTTTAAAAACTCCCACCCCAACCACTACCACAGGGTGCCCTATTGATACTAGATGTGGAATAAAAATTTGCAGAAAACCTTATGAAATGTTTTCAACTCCTAATAGTGTCACTTTCCTTCTGACAATGTTTTCTAAATTCTAAAAAGTCTGAAGAAAGCGTCTAGATCCAAAAGTTGGATAAAATAAAATTTTCAGAGAGCTGATGAGTAAAGGAGGGGAAAGCAGGCAGGCGGGAATGAGGGCGATGTCTGTGCTCTAAGAGAAAAATGTTAGCTATATGCAGGCTCTGACTGCAGGACAATTCCACCCCACAGTGCAGCACTCCTGTCCATCCTTGATTCAGTGTGGTATCTGGCAACCGCAGTACAGAAACAATAATCACTCTAAGACAGTACACAAGCCATGCTCAGGATTTGTTACATTAGGCACGAAACTTAGGATGTACTTAAAAATTTATCAAATCTGTTACATTTGGCACGAAACTTAGGATGTACTTAAAAATTTATCAAATCAAAGGCAACTCAACCTAATGTGCAGTTTGCTTCCATATGCTAAAGTCCAGACAGAAGACTATGATGCCAAGCTTGCCAGAGCCACAGTCTACACATACTTGGTCGCATTAAAAAGCTAAGTAAAACTGCAGATTATGTTTGCCATATACATGGTTCAATATTTTAACTTCAGTGGTTTGTAATGAGACAGAAGGGTTTTCCTTTTTTTTTTTTTTTTGTGACACAAGGTCTCATTCTATTGCCCAGGCTGGAGTAGCAATGGCATGATTTTGGCTCACTGCAGTCTCTGTCTCTCCCAGGTTCAAGTAATCCTCCCACCTCAGCCTCCCGAAAAGCTGGGACTACAGGTGCACACCACCACACCCAGCTAATTTTTGTATTTTTTTGTAGAGGCAGGATTCTGCTATGTTGCCCAGGTTTGTCTTGAACTCCTAGGCTCAGGCGATCCTCCCACCTCAGCCTTCCAAAGTTCTGGGATTACAAGCATGAGCTACTGCGCCTGGTTCACCTTTTCTCTTTCTGAATGAGCTCAACTGGTAATAGATTTTCTCACTAGCTTGATTCAGCCATTCTGCAATATACACATATTTCAAAACATCATGTTGTACACCATAGATACATACAGTTTTCATTTGCCCATTAAAAAAAAAAAACAAGTAATAATATGAAAAAATAGGGTGGGTGGAGTGGCTCACATCTGTAATCCCAGAACTTTGGGAGGCTGACATGGGAGGATCTCTTGAGCCTAGGAGTTCGAGACCAGCCTAAGCAACAAAGTGGGGCCCTGACTCTACAAAAAATTTAAATATCAGGGTGCTGGCATGCACTTGTAGTCTCAGCTACGCAGGAAGGTTCGTTGAGCCCAGGAGGTCAAGGCTGAGTAAACCATGTTTGTACTCACTGCACTCTAGCCCAGACAACAGAGCAAGACTCTATCTCCCAAAAAATAAAAAAAATAATAAAATAATAATACTTCGTTTGCTGGTACTACAGAGTTGCTAGATAAACCATTAAAATGCTCAAAACAATAATTTGGAAATTAAAACTTATAAGTGACTATAAGTCAGATTTCACCAAAAAATTATAAAAAAAGATGTTAATATATTAGCTCAAGTCTTTACAGAAAAGGATATGAAATTAATATTCTACTATTAGACTATACTGAACAGAAAGGAAACATACATTAAATGAAAAGCTTGAGCTGCATTTGCTATTCTATTATTTCACCAAAATGAAAGGTAGAGAGAGAGGCTGAATGAAAAAGGAGATCAAAAGTCTGGACAGCTTAATAGCTTTCCTGAGTGTAAATTTCACCCTTATCTGAAATAAAATATAGAGAATTCTCAGAAACCTATGACGATTATGTAGATCATCTGCCTTTCTGAACTACAATCACTACTGCTATTCTCTACCAAAGCAGCTGCTGAAACACAGACACCACATTTTATGGACTACTTTAAGGACAACGACAGTAAGCAAATCAAATTTTCATTTACATGACCCAGGAACTAAGTAGCTCTACTTTTCTTCCTAGTAAATAATTTCATTTTAAAATGAGAAAAACCTATGCTGCTAAATTTTTTTTATAAATAATGATTCATAACCATTTACCAGCAAATGCTTCCTCTTTCTCTTTAAAGAAAGAACCAAGATACTGCCGGACAGCTCTCAAAAAATGTCTAATGTTATAGACAACACAGTGCAAGAATGACATAATTATTGAAAAGATACATTAATTTATACTTATTATTCTAAGAGACAAGTCAAACAAATGTTGTTTAAAGTTGTTAGAAAATGAGCATGTATTCATAATTAGATTTATTAAATGTTATAATACACAATCCCAGCTTCAGTTGAAAACTGCTGTGGTATCCTCAGCATATCCAAGAGCGGTGGGTATCCAAGAGCAAGACCAAGGTATTGGAAATCTTACTAGAGATGATAATATAAATCTACATTAACTATCTACTATAGTAAATTACTTCAAGTAAAATCAGCCACTTAAAGAATGGTTGTTCTGTAAACCAATACTACATATAATTAGAATGATAAAGCGGGGGTGTGAGCAGTGGAAAGACAAACTGTTAGGTTATACTTAAAGGTTATCATTACTGTAGGTGAAAAAAATACACTTTCCATGTATTTAAGATAACCACATAGGCCAGGCACGGTGGCTCACACTTGCAACCCCAGCACTTTGGGAAGCCCAGAGCAGGCAGATCACCTGAGGTCAGGAGTTCGAGAGCAACTTGGCAAACATGGCAAACTCTTTCTACTAAAAATGAAAAAAAAAAAAAAAAATAGCTAGACATGGTGGCACGCACCTGTAGTCCCAACTACTCGGGAGGCTGAGGCATGAGAATTGCTTGAACCTGGGAGGCAGAGGATGCACTGAGCTGAGATCATACCACTGCACTCCAGCCTGGGGTGATAGAACAAGACTCCATCGCAAAAAAAAAAAAAAAAAAAGAAAAAGAAAAGAAAGGGGAAAAAAAGGATACTACACAACAGTTTAATTTAAAAGGAAAAATGCTTCTGGAGGTATACAGTCATGCATTGCTTAAACATGAGGATATGTTCTGAGAAATGCATTGTTAGGCAAGTTCCTTGTGTAAACATCATGGAGTATGCTTAGACAAACCTAGATGGTACAGCCTACTATACACCTAGGCTATATGGTATAACCTATTGCTCTTAGGCAACAAATCTGTCCAGCACGTTACTGTAGTGAAACAGTAGGCAACTGTAATGAAGTGGTATCTGTGTATCTAAACACATGAAAACACATAAAAGGTATAGTAAAAATACAGTACCATAGTCTTACTGGACCACTATCATATGCAGTCTGCTACTGACCGAAACGTTGTGTTGCTGAGCATTGCATGACTGTGCAGCAGGTCCTTGCTAACATCATTCAACTTTGATGAGGAAAAAATGGATTCCAGGCTGCGGCCACTGTTTGTGTGGAGTCTGCATGTTCTCCCCCTATCTGTGTAGCTTTTCTCTGGGTACTCCAGTTTCCTCCCACATGCCAAAGCTGTGCACAGTAGGTGAATTGGTGTGCTGAAATTGTTCCCATCTGAGTGAGTGTGAGTGTGTGCAAGTGCACCCTGTCAGAGAATGGTGTCCTGTCGAGGGCTGGGTCCCGTCTTGCACCCTCAGCTGCTGGGATAGGCTTCCGCCACCCACTACCCTAAATCAGAATAAGTGGGTTGGAAAATGAATGAATGAATACAAATTATTGTCATACAAATGCATATAAATGCTGCTCTATGAAAGTGTTTAGCGAGCCCAACAGATTTGTTCTTTTTGTTTTTGAACTGCATGGTAGTAGGAGGTGCTCCTTACAATTTTCACTTTGCAAACATTTATTCCTTGATTTAATCCACCACTACAACCATCATCACTCATTGATTCACTAAAAAAGTGGGTAATTATTTAATTGTTTTCATTAATCTTTCTTAAATGTATGTACAACTCACACTTACTTCAATGTTGAATATTAAAAGTGTTTTGGATCTTTATTTAGAAGTTTGGTGATGTTTCTGTTACCAGAAATATGCCATAGGAGCTTCTTGTTTAGATCAATTAGCCCATGGTACAACTGGTTTAATTATATGTTGTTCTGCTGACACAGTTTCCAAGAACCTATCAATGACGTTAAATGAGGACTTACTACATGTACATTGTTTGGGGGAAGAAAAGGAATGATATTAAGAGTTTTAACAACAATTTTTCAGTTCACAGGCCCTGGAAATTTGCTAATCCAATTTCTACCACTTTTCACATGAGTTAAATTCAAACAGTTTAAAAGAAGGCTCTCAGAGCAGTGCAATGTTAGCTACAAGCTAAGGAATAAGCTCTTGAGGGCTGATGTGTAGTAACGCCAAGGTGTAAATACAATGTTCAGATTAAAATGATAGCTAACACTTGCAGAGTAATTACTAGGTATCCAGTATTATCCCATAACCATTTTATATATTTATGTATTCTACCTATGAGCTAGATACAATTGCTTTCATTTTGCAAATGAGGAAAGAAGCGATAATAAAGCTAGCTAAATGATGAGGCCAGAAAACAAGAAAAGATTCCAAAACAAAAGGGGAAAAAAAGTTTCTTATGTACCTATTTTACATTCGTGATCAAAATAAATATTTAAACATTCAAGATTATACATAATTTTAAAGGCAAGATATTTTAGATATTTCCTATTTTTTTTGTTCTTTTTTCCTTATCAGATTCCTCTGGTGAGAATTACTGGATTTTACAACAAGTTAGTGGTTAACTTAAGGGCATTCTTTTTTTACAAAAGCCTGTGATGCAGATCAGCAAAAGGTCATGTAAAGATCTATACAATAATAGGGAATGCAAGGAAATTTCAGTATATCTTCTCAAAACAGAAGAATAAACATTTCAACTTAAATAAGGTTTGCAGGTCACACGTTTTCTGTAAGTAAAACACTAAATCATCTGCTTTGCACTAAGACAAGCAACAATTACTTCCGATGAAAAGTTAACCTCAACTTCCTGTACTAGGAATAAAATTTATCTGTTTTAGGGTACACTTTGCACTAATTCTGTAACATGAGATAGATGGATGGATATACAGCTGGATGGACAAATGGACTACAGTTATTTCTGAACCAGAAAATGATAATATATGGTTCTTAATTTTTAGAAGCTACTTTTATAACTTACCATCTTTTTCCTCTTATCTTGTTCTGTGGGTGGTTCTTCATCTTCTGTAACTTTTGGTTCCTCAAGATGAGACATCAACATACAGCTATAATAATTTTTTAAAAAAACATGTTTTAAATAAATAAACAACGTCTATAGACACTTAATAAGTGCTTAAAATCATTAAGAACATGAATAATTCTATGTACCAAAATGTGAGAAAAAGACTAGATAATTTAGATTTAAAATTTAACAAAATTTTTGAATTATAAAAAGATATCTCACTATAAAAAGGGTCCCACTAAAACATTTTAGAGCATTTTACTTGGGCATTTAAGATAGTGATTATTTTTATTTTTATTATTTGAGATGGAGTTTCGCTCTTGTTGCCCAGGCTGGAGTGCAATGGTGCTATCCCAGCTGACCACAACCTCCACCTCCCAAGTTCAAGTAATTCTCTTGCCTCAGCCTCCTAGAGAAGCTGGGATTACAGGCATGCACCACCATGCCCAGCTAATTTTGTATTTTTAGTAGAGAAAGTTTCTCCATGTTGGACAAGCTGGTCTTGAACTCCCGACCAAGTGTTGGGATTACAGGCATGAGCCACCGCGTCTAGCCGATAGTAATATATTTATAGGCAACTTCTGAAACAATGAAACATCAACTGACAAAGTAATGCATGTATACCCTTTATATGTTATTTAAAAATGACACAAACTCTTAAAATACTTCTTTTCCCCTAATTTTTACATCTACAGAGCTTTATACATGTAATAATTTAAACTCACAAACATATTAATTATGTAACAATCTACCTTGTATTCCAAATGACATTACTGCGCTATGAGAAACTTGTCCCTGAGAGCACTTGTACTTTCTGGGTAGTTATAAATCATTTTATATTTATTTTCTGCACCACGCTCTTTACCATTAGCAGAGATAACAGAAACAGTTTCCTGTTCAGTCAACACTGGTTCCAGGGAGACAAGAAATGAACACTATCCAGTGAATCAAACTGATGGAACAAACTCCACTGTTTACTGATTTGTAACAGAAGAATTCAGTAATTTATCAGCATGATCACAGATTCTTAACCCATAAACTGTGGCAAAGAAAGTCTGGTTTCTCTTGTTTTGCAGCAAGTATAGGTGAAAGACAACTCCTGACTCAGCTGTGTAAATAGCTTTTAATACAGAATTAAAACACAGGTGCTGATACTAGAAAACTTGATCAGGCTCATTTTTGCAGTAGAAATGAGTGTCCTTCATTTCTATTTCCTACCATTAACAAAAACAATGTTTGGGCTGGGTGTGGTGGCTCACGCCTGTAATTCCAGCACTTTGGGAGTCCACACTGGGCAGATCACGAGGTCAAGAGATCAAGATCATCCTGGCCAACATGTTGAAACCTTCATCTCTACTAAAAACAAACAAAACAAAACAAAACAAAACGAAACAAAAATTAGCTGGGCATGGTGGTGGAAACCTGTAGTCCCAGCTACTCAGGAGGTTGAGGCAGGAGAATCGCTTGAACCCAGGAGGTGGAGGTTGCAGTGAGCCAAGATTACACCACTGCACTCCAACCTGGTGACAGAGCAAGGCTCTGTCTCAGGGCGGAAGGGGGGTTGGAGTGACTGCCTCTGATCCAGTCAGTGCCTACTGGTATGATCAAAGAGTAAAAACCTTAGGCTAAAAATAACAAGTCCTGAAAAACAGCAAACTCAAGCCCTAACTTGCCTCGACATCTCGGGGCTGCAATGCTTTTGTCTGCCATGACATAATAAAAGTATGGTACAAGCAGCTGGCCAATGGACTCCATCCGACACAAAGGGAGACAATTACATTATTCTACCAACCCAAAAGCTAAAAAGGTCTACATCCCAGTTTGTATTTTAGAACTGAATAGTAATACGGGGTTCCTTTACACTAGCCAGTTTATGTTTGTTGCAGATTTGAATTCTAACTGCAACAATCATGGATCTGCATGAAAGCATGCTTTATTTTGCATCAAATTCTTCCACTGCATTCCAAAATCTGTTAACTTTCTCATATAGTGAATGCTCTTTGTTCTGCCTTCCCTAAATTAAAAGATTTATCATATTAACGCCAGGCATGGTGGCACACACCTGTAATCCCAGCACTTTGGGAGGCTGAGGCGGGCGGATCACCTGAGTTTAACACCAGCCCAGGTAACATGGTGAAACCCCTTCTCTACAAAAAAAAAAAAAAAAAAAAAAAATACAGTATCTAGCCAGGCGTAGTTGCAGGTGCCTGTAACCCCAGTTACTTGGCAGGCTGAGATGGAAGAATCGTTTGAACCTGGGAGGTGGAGGTTGCAGTGAGCTGAGACTGCACCACTGCACTCTGGATTGGGCAACAGAGCGAGACTCCATCTCAAACAAACAAATAAAAAGATATATTAACATTGGAGCATATTATAGAAATACATACATACATATTTTGTTTCTTTCACTGACCAAAAACTAGACAAAAAACAGTATTTCAAAAGCCCAAAGCTAAAACTGTCCTGCAGGAAAATTTTCAATTAAAAGTCAAATCTCATTTTGTTGACAAAGATTAAAGATAGACAATCATGCTTTACATAAAAGACATGTAAGAATTAATAGATTTCTAATAAACTAAAATGTGTAGACTGTACATGCATTAATAGTTATACTAAAAACAGTAAGCACAACAATTTAAATTGGAATGACTAACATGAATATAAGCGGCCACTCCTCCATTCTAAACTCATGACAGAAATCACCAAATAGATCCAGGCACTCCAGTCCGCTAAATAAAAATCTTTCCCAAAAAGAAACTCAACCAGCTAAACAGAACCAACAGGTGTTAGCATGAAAAAATAAAGCCTTTTAAGTCATTTCTGGGTTTAAAGATACCTGAAGTAATACCTTTCATTTAATCTATACAAACTCTGCCCTAAGTAGTTCAGCCATTTTACAGATGAGGAAAGGCTAAATTTACAAACATTAACTGGGCACTGATAAATAGTATTTTTCCTCAAAATTTTTGTAGTCTAAATGAACTTTACTTCAGGGTATCAAAATTGGATGCTTTAAATTTGCCCTTATTCTAGCACCTGAATAGAGTAAGTGCATCTGTCTACAAAAACCTTAGTTCCACTCTACCTGGAGCCCAACTGTGTACACAGGAGGGATAGCTGGGGGCAAACGCCAAGTTCAAGTCACTTTCTTGATGTCCAATATCAGTGATTCTCAAACTTGAGCTTTCAACTCAACCACCTGAAACAACTAATTCTTTATTGTTAAAACGGAAAGTCCTTTTACAGTCCCTTATATAAATACCTCATGAAAAATGCTTTCTGGGCTCAGGGCATGACAATCCAATGATAATAAATATTATGAGTATGAGTCTCTCTCTCCTGCGTTAAATTACATTTAGCCTAAAGTTTCTCCTCACATATTTTAAGTTCAACCTGAAGGTCTCTCTGCACATAGCAAAGTGTAACCTAACTGGAGGTGTCAAGAGACTGTAACCTACTCTTGTACTAATCAGAGTTTCACAGGTGGCTGACTGTTGAAACCATGTTCAAATAAGGCAAATGCCGAGCTGTAAGCAATCCAGCTGTTTCTGTACCGTTTCCCTTTTCTGTACCTCACGTTCCGTTTTATGCTCATAAATATTATCTTGACCAGGTGCAGCCCTGAAGACACTGTGAATCGATTCTGGTTCTGGGGACTGCCCTATCTGTGAACAATTACTTGCTTAATCAAACTCTTGTATTGTTTCTTATTAAAATCCCTTCAATCCTGTGTTAATAGTTTTCTGTTATAATGAGCACGTGCTTTCTTATGCACTGTCTCCAATCCTCTTACAGTCACTAGACTGAATATAAGCAACTAAATACTGTATATAAGCAGTAAAGACAAAGTGACATGAAGAAACAGGGAAAGATGCAATGATTCTTCCAATAAGTCTGGAATGCAATTTTAGAGGTCGATATTTGCTAAGGAGGATAAGGGTGAGGGCTTGACACACCAAGGAGCAGAAATATTATTAGTGAAGCCATGAGTATAAAAACGTATGGCACGTTTACAGAATGATGAAGAATCCAGGGAGGCAAGAGATAAAGCTGGTGACTGAGTTAGTACAGAATAGAGCCCCATTAACTTGATCCTGTAAGAAACTGGGTTTTTAAGTGAGGCAGAATGGATCAGAGGGGGAAAAGTTAAGAAAGAGAGACTTCCCAAGGAGGTCACTAGGATCTACACAAGTTAAGGTAACATACAGATGTCACAATCCAGGAACCAAAGTTTCTTCTAGTATTCTCTAATCCATTCTGAAGAGCCATCTGGTGGATCAATGTATTAAATGAAGGAAAAAACACCTTATAAAAGCCTAATTTTAACTTTTAGCATCCCAGGTAGTTCTACTGGTCTAAGACCACTCACGACCATCTACCCTGCCAGTCTTCCTCCACAATAGACCAAAGTGACCTTTCTAAGTATAAATCTGATTATGGCCCTCCAGAGTGGGAAGCACCAGTGGACCTCCATTGACTACAGAATACAGAATAGTTTCAATTAAGACTATTTCCTTTAGAATTGGTATGTTTTGTACTTTCCAGCTATAAAAACCACAATTTATGAGTCCTTTTCTAGTCAAATTTTAGTGGCTGTACACATCTTAAAATGCTGGCTAAATTCTTTTTTTTTTAAGACAGGGTTTTTGCTCTGTCACCCAAGCTGGACTGAAGTGGTGCAATCAATCACAGCTCACTGCAGCCTTGATCTCTCAGGCTCAAGCAATCTTTCCACCTCAGTCTCTGAAGCAGCTGGGACTAAAGGCATGTGCCTGGCTAATTTTTAAATTTTATTTTTTTAATAGAGATTGGTCTCAAACTCCCGGGCTCAAGAGATCCTACTGTCTTTGCCTCCTAAAGTGCTGGGATTATAGGAGTGAGCCACTGTGCCTGGCCACTAAATTCTTTCTTCCTTTTTACTTCCCAAAACTTGGCAAGGGATTGTCAATTTCATTTCCCAATATTCCTTTCAACAAAAATATTATTTTTTTTTATAGTAAAAGAGAAACACTCTAACCAGACAAGCAGAAATCAAAGAACGCAAATCTCTGGCCTCAGGAATATATTTTCCTTGCTTAATAAAAACTCTAGTTAAAAAAAAAAAAAAAAAAAAAAAAACAACCAACCAAACCACAAACCCACCAACAAAACCCCAACAAATAAACAGATTCATACTCTCAAAATGGAATTCTTCTTTCTTCTAACAGAATTCATTTTCTGTACAACCCTGAAGAAATACTAGCATCAAGATTAGTAATAGGCAATTGTTGACTATCCATTTATCTTGGAAGATAAATGTTTCTAAGTTTAAAAAAGAAGGATAATTAGAAGGGAAAATAAAAACCCATTTCCATTTTCTCACATAAAAGGTTGTTTAAATTTAAAAATGCCAGTTTCAATATGTTATGAGAACAAATCAAGGTATAAAAATCACAGGCTACTAGGTATAAGCACAACTATGTTAAAAAATTATATATGCATGTGTGTGTCACATGTCACTCAAACTACAAATACCTTTCAACCCTCTCTAGCCATACCTACCTATCCCCATTTCCTGTTAATCCTTCCTCCAAAATCTATCTCAAATGTATCTCATCACTGCTCACCAAGATAAGATTACTGTTAACAGCTACCTTTATATGGTTTTCCCACCTCCACAGCAGTAGGTTCTCAATTTTCACAGTGTATATGAATCACCGTGTTTCCTGTTTGCAATGCAGATTCTACTGTGTGACCCCCAAAGATTCTGATACAATGAGTCTGCACTGAGGAAGTAAAATCTGCATTTCTAACATGCATTCCAGGTTGCTCCACTGGTCTGAGACCACTCACCAGCATCTACCCCTTTGGTTGTCCTTCACAACGCATCAAAGTGACATCTCTAAGTATAAAACTGATCATGTCTCTCCAGGCTGGAAATCACCAGTAGACCTCCATTGACTACAGAATACAGACCACAGTTCTTTGTATTTCACAAAGGTTACTTCACTAGTTGGCTCCAATCCACTATAAATCCTTAGGTATTATTCTCTGTTTCCCTGGACTCCTTTCTCTCTCGCACGTGGTATTGCTCCATTGGTCCCTATCTATCCTTCTAGGCTGTGGGCTCTTTCAGGTCAGAGACTCAGTTGCTTCCTCACACTGCACAGTGCCTGCCATAAACAGTTTGAATAAAAAGATCTGTCAACAAGGCTTTCTTAGTGTGATGGCTAATTTTGTGCCAACTTGACTGAGATACTGGGTGCCCAGCAATCTGGTTAAACATTACTTTGGGTGTATCAGTGAGGCTGTTTCTGGATGAGATTAGCATTTTAATATATAAACTGGGCAAAGCAGTTTGTTCTCCCCATGTGGGTGGGCCTCAGCCAATCCATTGAAAACCTGAATAGTACAAAAACTCTGACTAGATGAGGAAGAATTCATCCTCTGGCTGCTTCAAGCTGTGACCCTGTACTTCTTCCACCTTCAGAGCCAACTAGTTAAGAAAACTTTGTGAAATACAATTGTGGCTGTATTCTATACTCAATGGAGGTCCACTGGTGATTTCCACACTGGAGGAACTTCTGACTTACACCATGGGCTTTCCTGGGTCTCAAGCTTGCTGACTGTAGATTTTAGACTCCTCAGCCTCCATAATCATGTGAGCCCATTCCTTACAATCAATTTCTTTATATATTTTTTTGTCTCCTGTTGGTTCTGTTTCTTTGGAGAACCCTAATACACTACTGATGTAGGTGAAGGAAACAGAGTTTTCTTCCTTTTTTCTAATTCACTCAGTTAAGAGACTATAATAAGAAATCAATATAACCAGAGAGATTAACTTTTTTGAATAAACTGTTTAAATAAATAGGAAGGGGGAGTTGAAGGCCAGGCTAGCTAACGTAAGTATATATTTTATGTTTCTCATGCAGACTTTTCTGAAAAGTTATGTAGTTAACTCATTTAAGTAACTTTTCAGAAAAGTCTATGTGAGAAATATAAAATACATACTTACATAGCTAACTTTATTTATCCCTTATAGTCTCATGGACTGTAATTTATAGAACTCTATGTAATCAATAGAATTACAAAGTAGGAAGATTTAATAGAGATCTAGTCTAACCACTCTTAGAAACAGAGACTCAGAAAAGGTAGGTAATTTGTTTCTCAACTGTGTTCCTATGCAAAGTACCACCCCAGAGTAAAAAGAAATCACCAAACAATTCTGGGTAAAAAAGAAATCAGTGGTCAGATATGTTCTAGCTACTAATCAACACAAAATGCGCAAGTCTAGGCCTTTGTAGCTGGGATTCTAAAACTGGTTTTCCTTACTTTCAACATTTTCCCCCTTCCAAACCAGACCCTTTTCTTCAAGGGTAAGCTTGGCATATTGAGATCTTGACTCATCTTGACTCTTCCACAAATTTGCAGTGTCACTCTACATTTTTTTTTTCTGGTATTTTTACTAGAGATAGGGGTTTCCCCATGTTAGCCAGGCTGGTCTCAAACTCCTGACCTCAAGTATTCTGCCCGCCTCAGTCTCCCAAAGTGTTGGGATTATGGGCGTGAGCCACTGTGCCTGGCCAACTTTTCAGAGCCATGATATCCTGATTGTTAATACTATGAGACTGCACTAGACAATTTCTAAATTTTCGAGTAACTTTCAGACTCTCACCTCTTCCAGTTAAAACATGTTATAATTTTGTTCTACTTCCTACATCCTAACCCATATCCTTCCCTGAAGACTGTAACACATAGTGCCTTTTTTCTTTCCCTGATTTACTATTAAAGCAAAATTTAGAATTATACTGTTTGGTGTGCCCTGCACAAAACAGATATAACTGTCTGTATTCATTACTAGTGTTTTAACTGTGCTTATCAGCCATGTCTTCCCCTCAACTAAACTGTATACTCCAAAGAGGACAAGGAACATCTGATTATATCCTAAATATTTCACATATAGTTGTAAACTTTGTCATATTATGTATACAATTTATCATCATGTGCAGTTGATATGGTTTGGCTGTGTTCCCACCCAAATCTCATCTTGAATTGTAGTTCCCATAATCCCCACGTGTCATAGGAGGGACCCAGTTAGAGGTAACTGAATCATGTGAGCGGTTACCCACATGCTGTTCTCGTGCTAGTGAGTGAGCTCTCACGAGATGAGATGGCTTTATAAGGGGCTTTTCCCTCTTTGCTCAGCACTTCTGCTTCCTGCCGCCATGTGAAAAAGGATGTGTTTGCTTCCTCTTCTGCCATGACTGTAGGTTTCCTAATTTAACTCACAGTTCTTCCCCAGCCCTGAGGAAGAGTGAGTTAAACATTTTTCCTTTATAAATTACCCAGTCTTAGGCAGTTCTTCATAGCAGCATGAGAATGGACTAATACAGCCATAAACCCTTACATTAACTTAAAAAGAAAAAAAAACTGCCTACATGCATGAATGCTTTCTTGTTTTTGGTTTGCAGTCTCAAAAAATTTGATGTTTCCACTTCATACGAACTCCAGTGTTCTCAAAAGCTAAGTGACATGTCAGACACATTTTGTTAATATATTTAATAAGATTCAACAATATATATCTGCTAACCATATTTGTCAACAAAATATGATTCAAGTGACAGTCTTTTCTATTTGCTAGAGATGGCATTATAAAGAGCAAAGTTGAAAAAAAGAACATGCTCAAAACATACTAGAAAAAAAATCTTATATGCTAAAAAATATTTGCAATTTTAAAAACTTAATCATCAAACAATGATTAAATCAAAGAAACTCAATTCAGGTTGTTGCTGTAACATAATAAAGCTGATACCAAGATCAAACAATAAATATTATAAGCAAAATAACAAATAAAAACTTTTCTGTATAAAAGACAAATTATAAAACTTCCATACTGTGCTTATAGAGTGATGGTAAATAAAAATCATGCAGCACGTATTTAATTATTCCCAAATCCAATTGTGATTAATTAAATAATGCACCTACTCTTTATAAGTTCCTGTTTCAGGATCTTCCGTCATGACATCATGCAGGCCTTCCACTGAGATGTTTATAATCCCACAGAATTTATCTTGGATAACACTAGAATAAAAGAAAAGCAAAACAGGTTAACTGGAGTACTAGAACAGGTTAATTTTTTTTCCCCCTAAATATCCTCTTGAACAAGAAGAAAAATTTCAGTTCTGAAATACAAAAGAAACTTTCAAAATATATTTCTTAAAACAAAAATTTTAACTTTGCCTATAACATTACAAAATTCTTTTTCACTAGATCATTCGTATGTTTAAATACTAGATGGGTAGATTAGATAGAAAAGGACTATTTTAATATTCTTGGATTTATTATAACAGTGTTATGTTACTTTTATAACTACAAAGACAAACATACAGAGTATTGACAAGCAAATATTCTTGCTCTTCTAATGATACTGTGAAGAAAAAAGACATGTCATATTCTGGAAGAAAATATTTGTAAAACAAATATCTGCTAATGGACTTGAATCTAGGAGGTAAAAAGAACCCTGAAAACACAGTAAGATGACAAATAATTTCAATTTAAAATAGGCATCAGGTGCAGTGGTGCAAGCCTGCTATAGTCCTAGCTACCAGGGAGGCTGAGGGAGGAGGATCTTTTGAGGCCAGGAGTTCAAGACTGCAGTGCACTGTGATCACACTTATGAACAGCCACTGCTCACCAGCCTGGACAACATAGAGAGACCCGTCTCTTAAAAAAACAAACAAACAAACAAACAAAAAAAACCACTTTTTTAAAAAAGGCAAAAACATGAACAGACATTTCGCCAAAGATACACAGATGGCATGTGAGCATCCTAAAAGGATGCTCATCATCATTAGGCATTAGGGAAATCCAAATGAAATAATAATAAAATTTTTTTAAATTTAGTGTTTTTATTTTTTATAGATTTAGAGGGTAAATCTATAAAAGTGCAGATTTTACAGACTTTTATAAAGTCTAAGGAGGAAAACAGGCAGGCAGTAACACAAATTTTTCAATTAACTTTTCAAAATAGTTACATAAGCTAAAACTGATGATGCAATACTTTTTAATAATAGCAATCCCAAGACGGAAATGAATCAGAACCTTAATCACCTTAGAATTTTCTCAGCTCTAACCAGACCATAATTATGCTATTTATATATGGTACCTAATTAATATTTAAAGTCATTCTTGCATTATTATATTTTAAATACAGGAAGTAAGTCAAGTTAGGGTAATTTAAGAGACTAAACAAGTTTTTAGGCACTAAAACCCACAACCAGATAAAATATTGCCTTAACTGTATTTACCTGCTTATATCATTCAACAGGGTTAAGCAAAGAACAACAATTAATTGAAATAGTCAAAGGAGAAACAAACCCTGATTTATCAGCTTTATTCCAGAATTTCTACAATGGTAGAGACTACAACAGTGGTAACATTAAAAAAATAGTTTTCCACTTTTCCCACCAGAGGAGGAAGAACTGACAACGGGAAGAATCCCTGAGCAAGGAACAAACTTAGCTGAAATCAGCTACAATTGGCAAGCAATAATGACTGAGATGGTGGAGCGTCCATGCAGCTGTCAGCAGCTAGAGCCAAGACTGAAATCCAGAATCTTATACTGATCAAACCCAGAGGGCAGTGTTCCAGGCTTGACCTCACTGTGCTGAGAAACTGCTTTTCAGAGGGTTTCTACAGAATGCACAGCTCATCTTTTGGAAGAAGTCATCTCTAGCTACTCTCAGTTTCTAGGCTTTGCAGGACTTCCTTCAGCCTAGTGCAATGCAGCTTCTGACCCTACGACTCCATGGACAGATGACATCTATTTTTGAAATCTAGAGGCCACACTTCAGTCTACCTCATGAGATAGCTCTGCTGGGTGGATACCACTGGTCTCCCTTCCTGAAGACTCTCTTTGCCTTCTGTGAGCATAGCCTCTTCTGGTCACTCTTGTTCCCTGGCATAGACTTCTTCTCTGGGGGGCCCTTCGGCATCATTATTGCTCGGAAGAGTACAAAGGACCACATAAGGGAGTATGATTGTTGGTAAGAAGCCAAGATCAGTCTACATCTCAAAAAGAGATGGTAGCAGCCTGAAATGGTTTGGTGGCCATGGGAATAATGAGACAGGGGCAGATTGACAGATGCTTAATGGGTAAACATCACAGGATTTGGCAACTAATTGGCTATGGAAGACAAATGAGAGGAAAGAGTCTAGGACGACCGCTGGGTTTCATCTTGGGTGGGTGACTTGACTAGGTTAGTGACTTCACTCAATCCAGTAGGAGGTACAAAAAGAGCAAAGACATAAGAGAGAAGATGATGAAAGTGGTATCCTAGAAAATGAGAGAGTGACCAACACCAGAAGTCAAGCAATCAGATAAATCAGGTTCTAAGCTGAGGAAGGGGAGTGACAATTCTTTCAAAAAGCTTCTCCATGGAGGGAAACAACAGCATAATAACCATAGGGAGTGCAGGGTGGAAGGGGTGTTTTTTGGCTGAGGGAAATGGACCAGTAGAGGTTGAGCAGTTGAAAGTGCAGGTGACAAGGTGGTGGCTGAAGGAGCAAGATCCCAGAGATGGGATGAAGTGGGATCATAACAGAGGCAGGGCTGAACAGAAAGGGTATCTCCTTGCATGAGGCAGCAGGACACAGATGGACACACTCCCTTGGAGGCTTATGGAAGCAGAAATTCTTGTATTTTGAACTTTCCTCTCTCTGTGAATTAGAAGGTGAGGTTATTAGGCATGTGGGTGACTAAGCAGTTGGAGCCAAATGGTGAATGTTTATAGTAGAGGGTCTTGACCAAGGACAAAGATTGCTCAGTGGCACTGAGGTCCAACTGTAATTGAATGCCCTAGATTTTTAACAGCCCCAATCTGTATACTTCTATCATTTTTAGTTGCTATATTTTACAACCCAAGCAAATATTCATAGGAAGAAACTGAGTCAGGCAATTCAGGCTTGGAAGATTGCAAAGCTGGTAAAGTTTGAGGATGAGGGTATGAATGAGAAGTCTTAGTTGACCACAGGGCACCAGTTGGGTCAGGTAGAGAATGGGGTTAAAAGGGAAAAAAACAAAACAAAAGTAAAAAACCCTAACACCAAGTCCAAGCATCAAGGTTTATGCCAGACATGGCGGCTCACACCTATAATTCCACTTTGGGAGGCTGAGGTGGAAGAGTTACTTAAAGCCAGTTCAAGACTAGCCTAGGCAACAAAATGAGATCCTTGTCTCTACAAAAAATAAGAAAATTATCTTGGGGCAGTGGTGCATGCCTGTAGTCCCAGCTACTCAGTCCCAGCTGAGCTATGAAGATGGATTGCTTGAGCCCAGGACATGATCGCACCACTGCACTCCAGCCTGGGTGACAAAGCAAGGCACTATACATTAAAAAAAAAAAAAAAAAAAAGGTTTAGTGGTAAAGGGTAAGAAAATTGGAAAATATGAAGTTACAATAAGACAAGATATTAGCGTTTTGAGCATGAAATGTGTGGATGAAGTGGAAGTACACAGATTTGAAAAAAAATCCAAGTCTTGTAGGGCCAACTGTAAGGCCATGCTTGAAACCATTCAGGGTGGCAGAATATGTGATGAAGACTGCAAAGCAGATTCAAGGCCTCAGTGACTCCTGCAAAGTGATTGTGAGACTGGTAGAGAGCTGGTGACGTAATGAGATGGCATGGACATTCTCACCCCTTCCAGACCTCATGGAAGTGGCAGAAAACTGTGGTCAGCATCAGAGCCTCAAATTGCGGCTTCACCAGTGACTTAACTACACGGCCTTGGGCAAGTCAATTTAACCTCTCTGTGCCTCACTTGCCTCATCAGTAACATGAGGACATAATAATACCCACAAGTAAAGTGCTTATAACAAGGCCTGCCACGTGTACTAGAGCACTACTTAAATGTCAGCATCATCACTATTTCTCATCTGAACAATGAGGGGTTAACAGTCATTCTCTAAGTCTCCTAAACTTTTTGGTCTTGATATCCTTTTACACTCTTAAAAACTGCTGAAGATGCCAAATAATGGCATCTGTCAATATTTTTCAGATCAGAAACCTGAGAAAATACTTTAAAAATACTTACACACTTTAAAATGCTCATTACCACAGGGCACCAGTTGGGTCAGGTAGAGAATGGGGTTAAAAGAGAAAAAAACAAAACAAAAATTTTTCCCCACACATATTTTCCAGGACACAGCCTGCAAATACTTTTGTCATTCGAATGGAAACATATATCTTTTCTACACAGTAATTCTCTGCATGGTCATGAAAAAGTATAATAATAAATCTAGCTCCTCTGAAAAATCCTGGCAAGAAAATAGGCTAAAAAATCATAGTGGAAATTGACTATCTTAAAGCAAATGTTGAATTTTTTTTGCATGCAATAATGATCCTTATAAAAACTTTTATATATTAAACTATTCCTCTGATTACGTTTTCTTTTATTTTTTAAGTATACACATACACACACAGACAGACACACAAACACACACACACACAGCAGCACCACCCTCCCCCAACAAAACCTTTATCTTCAAGACTATAAGAAGTAACTAAAATGATCTGTATGTAATGGGATAAGAAGAAATTGCCATCCTATGTGATTTTGCTATAAGAACAATGCCCAGTGAAGACATACTAAGGTTCCATGAAAAGGAGATGATTAACAACTACTATAGAACTGTCTGGAAAAAATTAAAATGCTTGGTTTGAATAGTTATTTAAAAGTCACTTGACAGAATTGTTTCTTTTTTTTAAGTGATATAAAGGAATTTATCAGAGAACTGGTAATTAAGGAGCTACGGGTACGACTTCAACATTGTAGATATTGGAAAATGATGAAAATAAAGCTATGCAATACATAATTACAAGGTAATCATGAATGTATATTTTAAGAACAAATCAAAAGGCCAACTCTGTTAATGTTACTGAGGTTACATGAAAAGGTAATTGCATCGTGGGATTAAATTCCTGGAAAAGTCTTGTATGCCACACAGCTCAGATCAAAATGAAGACAAAATGCTCTGGAAAACAATGTTACATGATCAAATGGGGATTTTGATTGATAATGATGAAGATACCAATGTCAAAGTTTGCAAGAAGCATTTGAATAAAATTGTATCATAAAATTAAAAAAAAAATCTCTAAAGCAAAATTTCACACTTAAATATAAATATGTGTAATTAAACTAATAAACTCATATAAATAGATATTTGACTATTTTGTTATAGCTTTAGAATAATAATGTATTCCAGTTGCCCAAAAATCTTTATACTCAATGACCTTTCTCTGAGCTCCAGAACCCGAAGTACACCAGCATCCTTCTCATCCACTCTTGGCACTCTCACAATCATCTCAAACTTAACAAATCCAACACCAAACTTATGAGTGCCTCCCCAACAAAAACAAGGAAACCAAAAGCAAAAAAGAAAATCAAAACCAGGCTCTCTTCCTGTTTTCCTTATCTGAACAAAAAGCACCTCTATCAACCCAGTGACTCATGCTAGAAACCAGAGATTCAGTTTACCTTTCTTCTCATTTACTCAATTCAACATCAAATTATGTCAAATTTATCTCTGAAATTTTTCTTGTTTCTACTCCTCTATATTCCTACTATTAACACTGTGCAACAAGCGAATTCTGTCTCGAGTTTAGAGTTTAAACTACTGCCTACCTTCCCAAACAAGGAACCTTCTACTCTTGACTTCCTCTAATCTATTCTCTATGTAGCAGATTAGAATGCTTTTACAAAATCTGGTATCTTTTCCTTGCTTTAAAGCAAAAGTTTACACCTTTCAATAACTTTCCATTACACTTAAAAATCCAAACCCTTAATCCCAGTTTACTCAGCCCTGTATGACCCAGTTCCTGCCCAGTGCTCTGACCTTATCTAGCCTCACACTGTTCTCCAGCTTCATCGGCTCTCTTTAACACTTTCTAGTTTCTGGGCTTTCATAGGGCCCTTCCATCTGCTAAGAACTGTATGACCTGGATTTACCTAGTCAGTAGTATTTATACTAAGACTACAACTACTATAACAACACTGAAGGTATGGTCGTGATTCTAGAAGATGGTATTTAAGGATGCTTCATAGATGAGAAGCAGGTAACAGGACAAGGGAGTTTCAAAAGCCAAGGCTTGAGAAACTGCACTACAACACAAAAACTTTTGCTCCTCAGAGCCTCAGACAAAAATACAAACTTATGTATTAACTCGCGTATCACACAAAATATATGACAAAGAGCAATAAGGTTGCCAAAAGCCAAAGATCCAAAGTAACAACAGGCTAGGGTTTATGTGCATGTACTGGAAATTCCACAGACATGGGAAGAAATGGAGACAAAAGAAAACTGGAAGACAACGTATACATGTAAGGTCTCCACATTATTCAGGAGAAGAAAACTACTTTGTACTAAATTATAATGTCCTCTATCACACGATGTCTCAGAATTGAGTCAGAAGCAATGAAACAAGGCACATCTGGGCCAGCAGGAGGTATACTATTTATTCTTCTCTCTCACACTGCTTTCTCCAACATCTCTCTTTTAACTCACCAGGCTTCCCACATTAAAAGTGTGCAGCCACACAAGCTTACCAGCTTCAGCAAAGGGATGACCAGTGGTAGAGGGCGCTTAAAAGGGTTCATATAGGTAAGTCCAGTATGAGAAAAGTCAAATATAAATTTTAATGAGAAATGAGTAGGTCTAAATACAGTCTAATAGTAAACAGAACAGCCTGTTTTGCTTCACATAACCCACTCTCCTTCCTCTTAACGGAACATACCGTACTTTTAGTTCAAATATGCATTTTTCTAGTTTGGAGATTAGTAACAGAGGACCAGTAAAGGAGTTGGAGCTGTATTAAAAAACAAAAAAACAGGTCTCAACAGGAAAAGTTCGTGTGAGATCAACTTGGTAGGAAGGCCTGGCATCAAACCTGTTTGTCAGAACCTTGAAAGGTTCCCTGGGCTTTCTTTGACTTTTTTTTTTAACACCGTGTGAGAACAAATACAGGAGATTTTACTGTTTTTTGTTGCTGTGCAGCTAAGTTAATTGAGTAAAAATGTCCTAATTACTTGTTGGTCCTCCTTCACCTAAAAGTTTAAAACTTAAATGTTTATATAATGCCTAGAGGCTCAAGAAATGTCCACATATGTATTACATCTGAATGTTCTATTTCTTGACCTCAGTGGTAGTTGTGTGTCTACTTCTGCATGTGATGTATTTATCAATAACAGTTTTAAAAATGTTTATAGAGAAAATATTTGTCATGCATTAACACTGGTACAGGTGAGAGCTGGATAAACTCTACTATTACTCTACTACAGAATACACAAAGCAATAGAAAAGACAGCAAAAATCTGTCCAATGGTTACTCAAAAGACCCAGAAGGCCATGAGGCAGAGTAGATCAACAAAGCAACCCTGGTTTTCTAGTTGAGTCTAAATCAATTAGAAGTTATATTTTCAAAAAGCAAAAATTTTGATAGATTTTCTGAGCTGCCTTCTTTGAATTTAGGAATTTTGGTTTAGGATAAAAATACTTTGTTATATAAATTTTTCTGAACTTCACATAGGCAGCTGTGTTGCTTATGAACCTCTTTAAGAGGATATGATTTAGGTGATAAGAAGTGGGGCATGGTGAAGTTTTCAGCTTACCTTACTTTTTTCCCAGTGAACGTGTAGTTTTAGTAATTAAAGAAAAAAACATAATTGGAGTTGTAGGAGTTGGAAGGATATAACAAAGAAAAGAATACATTATTAAAAGTGTCTCTCAAGGTGAACAACAAGATCATTCTTCCATAACAAAACAAATTACTTAGGAAAAGTAACATTCATTTAAAACATATTCACATTTTCTGCTGAAATTATAATCCCAGAAAAATTATTAAGCTAAGCAGGGAAAAGCCAACCATTGTTTGAAAACTCTTTGGAGTTGGTGGGGCTTTACTTTATTTATGCAATTTCTAATATATCTTAAAACTACTCTTCAGCTCCTTTCTGGTTTTCTCTCAAATACATTAACACAGTGGTTCTCAACGTGCGGTCCTAGACCAACAGCATCAGCACACTTGTGAAACTGAAAACTCACAGGCTCTATTCCAGATCTACTGAATCAAGAACTCTGGCTTGGATATTTATTTGCAGAAGAATGAAAATGGACTATTTCTCACTGTATACAAAAATCAAGTCAAGATGGATTACAGATTTAAACATAAGATCTGAAACTATAAAGCTACTGGAAGAAAACACAAGGAAAACACTTCCAGACACTGGTCTAGGCAAAGATTTTATAGCTAAGATCTCAAAAACAGAGGCAATGAAAACAAAAATAGACTTCAGAAGGACTATTTTAAATGAATATGCTTCTGCGTGGCAAAGGAAACAAGAGTGAACAGAAAACACACTGAGTGGGAGAAAACATTTGCAAACTATTCATCTAACAAGGGACTACTATCCAGAATACACAAGGAGCTCAAACAACTCAACAGCAAACAAGTAAACAAAAAACCAATGAAATAATCCCATTAAAAAGTGAGCAAAGGACATGAACAGACATTTCTCAAAGGAAGACATTCAAATGGCCCAGAGGTACATGAAAAACGTTCAACATCACTAATCACTAACTGTGTTTGAAATGAAAATGAAAACCACAATGAGATACAATCTTAGCACAGTTAGACTGGCTATTATTAAAAAGACAAAAAATAATAGATGCTGGTGAAGATGCAGAGAAAGGGGAATTCTTATATACTGTTGGTGGGAATATAAATTAGTACAGGGATTTCTCAAAAAACTAAAATTAGAACTATCATCTGTCCCAGCAATCCCACTACTGGGCATTTATCCAAAGGAAAAGAAACCAGTATGGATACCTGCACTCCCATGTTTATTACAGCACTATTCACAATAGCAAAGATCAGGAATCAACCTAAGTGCTCATCAACTGACAAATGGATAAAGAAAACTGTGGTATATGTACACGGTGGAATATTATTAGGCCATAAAAAAGAGTGAAGTATTGTTACTTGCAGCAACAAAGATGGAACCAGAGGTCATTATGTTAAGTGAAATAAGCCAGGCACAAAAAGGCAACTATGACATGTTCTTACACATATTCGGGAGCTAACAAAAAGTTGATCTCATAAAGGTAGAGAACAGAATGATAGATACTAGAGGCTAGGAAGGTTGTGTGTGTATGCAGAGAAGGAGATGAAAAGAGGTTGGCTATTGGGTACAAAAATATAGTTAGATAAAAGGAATAAGTTCTAACGTTCAATAGCAAAGTAGAATAGCTTTAGTTAAAAACAATATATTGTATATTTCGGGCCAGGCGCGGTGGCTCACGCCTGTAATCCCAGCACTTTGGGAGGCCGAGGCGGGCGGATCACGAAGTCAAGAGATCGAGATCATCCTGGCCAACATGGTGAAACCCTGTCTCTACTAAAAGTACAAAAAATTAGCCGGGCTTGGTGGTGCATGCCTGTACTCCCAGCTACTCGGGAGGCTGAGGCGAGAGAATTGCTTGAAACCGGAAAACGGAAGTCGCAGTGAGCCGGCATCGCGCCACTGCACTCCAGCCTGGCGATAGGGCGAGACTGTCTCAAAAATAAAAACAAAACAAACAAACAATATATTGTATATTTCAAAATAGCTAGAAGAGAGGCCTTGAAATGTTCCCAACACATAGAAATGATAAACAATTGAGGTGATACCCCAATACCGAGATCTGATCATTACATATTCTACACATGTAACAACCCACTATCACACATACCACATAAATATGTACAAATACTATCAATAATAATTTTTTTAAAAAGAAAAAAACTCAGGGAGGGGTAGAAGGAGTCAGAGGCAGCAAATTGTGTTTTTATAAGGCTACCAGGTGATTCTGAGTTTGAGAACCACTGTATTATGGTATAATAAACAGTACT
This sequence comes from Cacajao melanocephalus, assembly GCA_963573385.1. Lineage (NCBI taxonomy): Eukaryota > Metazoa > Chordata > Mammalia > Primates > Pitheciidae > Cacajao > Cacajao melanocephalus. The sequence continues at coordinate 17,346 of CAUYLG010014838.1, read as the reverse complement.
GCATTTTATCATAATTATTTTCATTTCACAATATAAACTTGATAATTATCATTTGGTTTAAATACTCCCAGAAAACATGTTCCAGGCTAATTTCATATGGATTGCATTTTTTAGTAATTAAAAAAACACAAATTTGGGGGAAAAGGAAGGACATGAATGTGAAAGATATAATGCTTAAGAAAAAATTTTAAATACGTATTTGTGGTTCAGGTCACTATCAACAAACCAACGAGCATGGGCACTTACTATAATGCCTAATATTCTGCAGAGGGCTACACAAGTACAAATTCATGCTAATGAAGAAAAAACATTACATTACTTCCATGACTTCAATTACTATCTATATTAAAGATTCTCAATCGAGAGTACTAACATCTCCTAGGGACTCTTTCAACTTCCACAAGGTCTTATTCTTCCCCACCCACCTATCTCCCAAAATCATGGCCCAAGTGGTTATTGTTACTGTAAAGGGTGTATCATAGACTTCCAGTGTACTGGATAAATGAAAGTTTAAGAATTATTGGCCTTCGCCATAAGACCTCTCTCCTGAATTCTGCATGCTATGTATTTCCAATTGGAGATATAATAAGAACTCCAGATTCAATCTAAAACTGAACTCATCATTTTGCCCCACTCCTTTTCTTTCCTTAGCTTAGTGACTACTGCACAAAACTGCCTAAACCAAAAACTTAACATCTTGGACTTCTCCCTCCCCTGCCACCCCTCAACCAATCACCAAGGCAGTTCATTTTACCTTCAAAGTACTTCTTGATCTATCTATCCTTTTTGTCAGTATCCTGGCCCAGGCCTCTAGCATCTCTCCCCTGGATTAGTAATTCACATTCCTACTCAACTAATTCTGGCTCCAGTTTTATTGTTCCTTCCAGTAAAAGGGAACTTTCTAAAGGGCAAATCTAATCATTTCACTCTACTGCTTAAAATCCTTCAATCAAGATAAAGCATGTAACTACAAAGCTTTCATCACCTGATCTCTCTTTCAGGCTTTAAAGTGCACACCATCATTCATGACTCCAGCTGTACTGAATTTTAGTTCCTGAAAAGCAGTATTTTCTCTTCTGTTAACCCCTCTGACACGGTGTTAGCTCTTCTCACTGGGCTAATTTCTATTTATTCTTCAGGATCCAGTTTTGATGTCACCTTTTTTCATAATGCCATCTCTCACCTCCACATATGTTATACTCAATAGCATCTCCAAGTACCGTACTTATCATCATACTGTGCAGTAACCATGTATCTCCTCCTCTAAATTTCAAGCTCTACCTAGAATAAGAACCATGTCTATTTTTTCACATTACAATCCTAGCACCAAAGCAGCAATACACCACGAAACTGAAAGCATGAGCTCTATCTAGTCAGAGAGGCTCAAAAAGTGTTACAAGCTGTGAACATTTGGGACAGTTACTTAAACTCTAAGGTTCCTTACCTGTAAAGTAGAGCTAATACCACCTTTCAAGGCTATTCATGGATTAAATGATATGTGAAATATTTGGTACAACGTTTGATACACAGAAATGTTAGCTATTATTACTTAATACATATCAAAGAAAATATTTGCTAAATGAATACATTATTCACAAATTATTAAAAACATATTTTAATAATGCTAACCTCATATAATTCATTATATTTCCAAGTATATACTTCTATAAGGAGGTTTCAATTTTAATCATGTCCATGGCACCAAAGTTTCTTAGAGACAATATTTAGTTGAGCTATAAAGCAGAATGTTCAAAAAGAATGACCTGTGCCTCATTTTCAGGAACAATTTGTTTATGAAGTCGAATCTGCTCCAAGCCAGGACTTTCTAGAAAATTTGGATTACTGTTACAAATTGAAGCAGTTACATTATACCTTGCTGACTGATAAAAGCTGTAGTATTCAAGTCTATTTTCCCTTGAGTTTTCTAGTGCCTTTAGTTTTTGTTTAAACTGAACAACTTTGTAGATCAAAAAAATGATTAAAACACAAGCTAAGACGAAAAAAGCTAGCAAAATGTCAAAAGCCTCATTCAACTTCTCAACTTCTTGCGTACAAATCAGAGATGTTTTCCCTGACATTGAAGTAGCATCAATCGGTAGAGCACTGTTTTTTTCCAAGTTCAAGGTAACAGAAGTAGTAAGCTGTATCTGCACGGGTAACACTGCTGTAGTCTCTAATGGATTACCAAAGGCATTCTCTTGAAAAAATCTACCGGCGGGTGAAGTAGATTTTCGTTCCCAGAAAGTAATGCTCTCAGTCTCAGTATTTTCCAGAGGACTGCCACTGGTTGTCACTTTATGCCAGGCCATCATTAGTGCAGTAGTCTTGTGATGAATGTGAGGAGATTTTACAACAGCCCAAGCTCTGGATACATTTGTTGAAGACGTAACACAATTTGTAATGTTAATATAACGTAATGCTCTGCCACGCATGGATGGGGGATTCTGACAATAGATGTTTAGAGTAATGGCTGAAGATGCTAGCCAGTCTCGAAGGCCCACAAGTTTGCAGTTACATTCCCAAGGATTAGAATTTGCCTGAAGATGAATCAATGAAGACAATGGCTTAAGGACCCTTGGATGCAAGTCTGTAAGATTATTAAATGACAGATTAAGGATCTTCAAAGATGCTCCCATGTTTTCAAATGTATCATTATCAATGCTAATTATTCTGTTTCTATCTAACTTAAGGTAAATTAAATTCTTTAACAAACTAAATGTGTCAGAATTTAAATTCTCTAAACCATTATGACTTAAGATCAAATGTTTAAGATTATTAATTCCACTAAACCCATCCCTAGTAACATTTCTAATTCTTGAATTTTTCAGGAGGAGATATTCCAAGTTGACAAGTCCTTTAAATGCAAAGGGCTGTATTACTTCAATGGGATTATGAGACAGAGAAAGTCTTCTAAGACTTTTAAGTACTTCAAAGGCATTTGATGGGACTTTTGTTAAAGTATTACTCTCTAGATACAAACAAGCAAGGTTTCCAAGATGCTGAAAGCCTGAGTCTGATATCCTCAAAATGTTATTGTTTGATAAGTCAAGTACCCGAAGAGCAACCATACCAACAAAGGTACCACTCCCAAGAACAGTGAGGCGATTCCTTTGTAGATTTAAGTACTGAACTGAAACTAGATCATAAAATACTCCTCTTGGAACAAAAGATACCTGATTAGACTGTAAATGTAAATTACGAAGATTTACAAGTCCCTTAAATATTCCAGGATCTAAGCGTTTGATAAAATTATTATTTAGAAACAGAAAATATAGATGCCTCAATTGAACAAAGGCTTTTGGATATACATACAGAATGTTAGAATTATCCAAATACAATGCTATAAGAGAATGAAGTCCTGTTAATTCACTTTCATTTATATAAGATATATTATTTCCAGTCAGATACAGAAAAACTGTACTTTCAGGAAAATTCTTAGGAATGCTCGAAAGGCCTAAGTTACGGCAGTTAATTTGTCTCCCAGTGCAGAGCTGACAAACAGACGAACATCCAAGTATTTCTTTGTGGAATAATAATAAAATATAACAGGTAACAAGCAGAAACAGTCGTAGGCAAAGCAGAGAAAACTGTAATCCACACATATCCCTGTTCTTGGTTTTTCTGTTCTGATCAGAATTGGCTATAAAAAAAGAAGGTAAAGCTTAAATCATCAAAACTTCATCAGATGAATACTTTTTATAATACTGTAACTTCTGTATTGTTTTAATTAGGATCAGCCAATAATACTATCATAAATCACACTATGGTAATAGCATAAAATGTGTATGGAATACATTCTAGAATTATTAACATGATCAGGCCATTAACCCACTATTTGACAAAATAGTTCAGATTAATGAACCATTTGCTAAGTTAACTTAAAAATGACAATTGATTACAACATAGGTGACAAATGATGCAAGAATGAGAATCTATGAATTTAATATGTCCCTTTAACAACATAAGTCTAATATCAAATAACATTATAATTTATAAAAATACAAATTCACTACAGAACAATTAAACTCTAAATTATACTTTGTCACAAAACTATTTTTCATATCAGCTATAAGTTCATACTTAAGTAAATAATCTTACCAAAAACAGGAAATTCATATTATTAACGCTCAGCTGATTCAGTAAAGATTTTCTTTCTAAATCTGAAGAAGAACATTTCTAAACTCCATTTTGTTCTGTGGCACTGCTGACCTCCACCCCACCACCTTTTTTTTTAAGTCACCGTTTGCTCAGGAAACACCACTCTTCACATTGGTTCCTTTAGAGTCAATGTGTAAAACAGAGGTTGCCATGGATACAGGAAGCTGTGAGACAGGAAGTAATTTTATCTGTGTTTCAAAAGTATTGCTAAACGGAAATCTCGGGAACTTATTTTTTCAGAATGCAGTTAGAGTTTTCCTAATATACACATTGAAACATCTCCTATAATTTAAAAATAATAGTTTTTAGAGAATACCTGAAAACCTTAGTTATTCAGAACCTAAACATAACAGACTCTAGCTATCAACAACATAGCTACTAAATGGAAAAGACTAGTTGAAATAAGATGTATATAGAATAAGATAATTTTTGTAAGCTTTATAATGTATAAAATATTTATATTGTTTTAAATACATATTGAAGACTTCAACTTTATTCCTTTAATAAAAATAGGAAAAAACAATTTAGAATGGTGAACACAAATGCTGTTATACTATCCTCTAGTGCTCTTTTTAACAGTTTCAAAATATTTTTGGTTGCAAAAACTACTGAGTACTACTTAACATGTTAAGGTTAGACTAACTGGTAGTAGGGTATTAATTAGTATTAAGGCACTAATTGGTTGCACTGGGTTATAAGATGGTAATAAGCTGCATACCAAATTACTGACATAGGTTATCTTTGCAAGAAAAGTTGGGGAGAGTCAAAGAGGTGATGTTTTGCCCTATATATATCTGAATTAATTTGAATCTTTTAGAACAAAAATGGAGAATTTTAATGTAATTTTTTAAGAATTTAAAGAATTGGATATAAATTGTTTATATTATATATTGTTCAGTCAGTAACTTTCCAAAAGGCTAGTTGCTTAAGCGTTCTAATTCTTTTATTAATATTACAAATACCCTGATAATATTCCTAAAATATCATTAGTTATATAATTGTATAGAACTTTCCTTTGATGTTAAAGCAGCTTTATTTCACATCAAGACAATTACTTTAGATAATAATTATGTCCACACTAGATACCTGAAATAATACCTAGCACTATCTTTCTATGTCTAAAAATTCAGAAATACATACTGAATGGCAGATCTTTATCAAAATGATTTATGATTCTTACAACTATCCTTCATGGCTGGCTATTGTTACTGCTATTTTATGCATTAAAAACTGGAAAACAAAACAAATGACAAAAATTACACCAACTTGAGGTAGGGCTAGGTGTCTCAGGTCCACTTTGTTTAGTACTTCCAATAACATACAAAGTGATATGAGGCTTGTCCCATGGATTTTTCAATTGCATAATATAACTTAAAGAGTTAAGAAAAAGTCAGAGAAAGGGTCCTTTGAAATAAAAATTAATTTAAAGGGAAAAAACCCACACAGTAATATAACCAGAGTATTAATTTTGTTCTCTGTGGCAAAAATAGCCAACACAGTCAAGAATACTTATTAGTCAGGTTGCAAAAGTAAAAATTTTAGAAAACTCTATTAAGGAAAAATGACAGAACAAAATCTAATTTCTCACATTCTGAAAACTGATGAAAACTAAACTGACTTCGCCAAAAAAAGTAAATCTAAATAGTACACTGTAACTCTCAGGTTGAGTGGTAAAAAAAAAATCCAATCTCCAGCAAAACAAAGTTTAGTCTTTCTGTTCATTTAGGAGTTGCTGCTCTTAGAGACAACTGATCAACACTAGAGAAGGCCACAGAAATCAAAAAAGGTAAATGTGAGTAGGTAATTTAAACCTCTTCTCTTGCTTAGTATGATCATATCACTAGTTAGTGGGCAAAATTAGGCTACTCAAGGTTTTAGATGGGAATTCAAGTCTTCTGACTTCCCTGTGTACTTACTGCAAGGTACATTGCCCTGTGATTTGACTGAGTATTATTACTTGACAGCAATTCATATCATGCAGGTGTTATAAAATATTCTCATGAGCTGTAAATCCTGCAACATGTTTTCTAAAATCTCCACATGATCTCCAACATGTAATAATTCCCCTCCCATCTGAATTGTGACATTTTAATTTTGTTCTGTAATAACACATCAAAATGATTCCTCATTACCCTATTCTGATTACTAATGTTCATTACAACTATTACTGAACACTACACTCAACTTCTTAAATTAGCCTTCTATTTCTTTCCAGGAAATTGACTCATTATTTTCCTCTCATTCTTATAGCTGAACCTTCTTTTACAGTGCCTTTGTCTTCAAATCATCTCATGCTTCTAGTATCAACACACAACTATTCTCTTTTCCATTCAGATTCTGCCTATACAAAAACAAGAATGTATAAATAACAGAACAATTATTCCATTAGCATCCTTTAAATATACGCCATCTGTATGTATGCATGTATTCTTTTGAGACACAGTCTTGCTCCGTCAGCTAGGCTGGTGTGCAACAATATGAACACAGCTCACCACAGCATCGACCTCCCAGTTCAAGTGATCCTCTTGCCTCAGCCTCCTGAGTAGCTGGGAGTATAGCATGCCACCACATCTGATTTTTCTTATTTTTGTAGAGATAAGGTCTTACCATTTTGCTCAGGCTGGTCTTAAACTAGTAGACTCAAGTAATCCTCCCACCGTGGCCTCCCAAAGTGCTGGGATTGCAGGTGTGAGCCACTGTACTCAGCCTATATGTATTTAGATACATAGCATCTACATATAAACCAATCAAGATTAGTTTACATATAAAGAATGGCTTATAATAACAGCAGTCACTGATTTTATGGATCTTAAAAGTTACTGATGGACCTAAAATCAAGAGAATGAAAATGTGAAATGGGATTTGCAATTAAAAAACAATCCAGCTCTTTCTGCGATCAAGAAGCCTGTGGAGGCCTGCTTGAAACATTACGTCCAAAAGCAAATATGTCTGGAAGGCTGTGGTCCAAGGCCATTTTTGCTGGCTATAGGCAGGGTCTCTGGAACCAAAAGGAGCACACAGATGTTCTTAAAACTGAAGGTGTTTATGCCTGAGATTAAACTAAATTCTGTTTGGGCAATAGCTGTACTTATATACAGAAAGCAAAGAACAACACAGTGACTCCTGGAGGCAAACCAAACAAAACCAGAGTAATCTAGGGAAAGGTAACTTGGGCCCACAGGAACATTGGCATGGTTGCCAAATTCCAAAGTGATCCTTCCGCTAAGGCCACTGGACATAAATCCTGTAACCCTTAGGATTTAAACTAATGAAAAGTAAATAAAGTGGACTTGTGCTCTTGGAAAAAGAAATCTAGTAAATGATTTGAAAATTATCATTTTGCTCAATGTAGGAGAGAAATTTTAACGAGGGACAGTACTTTATCTCAATATAGACCTCTTATCAGTTGCAAGAAAAAAAAACATAGTAACTATACACAGTGGAGAAATCAGATTAACACCTTGACCAGCATTAACATCATCAATGAGAAACAGATGAGCACCATGTGACTTTGCCTGTGATATTCCAAGAGGCACACATCACTGATACGATATTCCAACGGGAGATGCATACATAAATCTAACCGTAAGAAAATACCAGACAAACCACAAATGAGGAACAGTCTATTCTGTCGGGGAAGGTGAGGAGAGGATGGATGGGAGACAAAAATAAAGAAACAGTTGCAAAGATAGAAAGAGATTAAAGGAGTGGATTCTTTCAAAATGTTATAAGAAAAAGAAAAGACTGAGGAAATGACATTACAGAGTAAAAGAGACTACAAAAACTAAATGCAATAATTGGTCCTAGACTGAAGTACTGAGGAGTAAAAGACCATGACAAATGCAACTTACACATAAATGGTTCAGAATATAAAACTTCTAACTAGTTATCTGACAGAAAATGTATATCACACAACAAACTGGGACAAAAGTTAACAACAGGTAATTCTGGGTAAAGGTTATATGGGTGTTCTTTACTGTTCTTGCAGTGTTTTTCTAAGTTTGAAATAATTTCTAAATCGAAAATATCATGACAATAGCTATAATTTCCTTGTAAAATTTGTTCTTGTACATTACTGTCAAGATATGTCACCATTTCTAAGTTTTTAAGGTATGCTTTAAAATAAAAACAGAAATATTGTGCTCTCACGGTATGGCAATACTGTATGAATATCTCTATTTGCTTAATTGTCAACAAGAAAATCAACTAACAAATTTTTAACTACAAATCCATCTATGAGAATAAAAAATAAACTGTATTCATGAGAAGCATAAAATTTCAACTATGCCTGTAACTTCGGGGCTTTAAAAATACTGTACTGACACTGGAACACTTTGAAGGAACATTATTTATTAATCATTCCCCCTAGCATGACTTTAGAAGAATATTTTTAACTTCTTGATATCTGTTCCCATTACACAGTCATTTTGAGAAGCAATATTCTATTTCCATGGACAATTTTAGGTACCATTTTCATTGCTGCTATAGGATAAATTTCTTTGTTGTATATTGGCATAGTTTCACACTGTAAAGCACAGAAAGCAGAACTATTAAACAGAAGGGCTGTTCCAACTTAGAAAAAGCTAGGAGAGATGCTTTATAATTCAAAGTATCTCCTCTTTCCCCTGGCTCCAACTGAAACCTTTGGAACACTATCTCTCCTCTGATCCTATCCACCACCTTCTGGGTTTTGCTGAGATAGCCTAATATCAGCAGATTGTAGTTCAGATGTGAACTATATTAGAATTTCTCTGTCCTGCAAATCCCTTCCATTTTGATGGTTCTTATTTTATGCTTATATTACCAATTTCCAGTTCATCACAATCCCTTAAATCCCTACAGTTTTAAACACATACACACATGAAGGAAGAAGAAAGGAGGGAGTAATAAATCCAGGAGAGCTGAGTCTCTTCCAATAACTATATAATAACCTTTCTGAAATTATTTTCTTGCCTCAAAAGACAGTATTATAAAATGGATGCAGTTACATGAATGAAGACTATATTGAATACAGAAACTAGCATATGGAGTTAAAAACACAGATTTGGGAGTCACTGTATTTTGGAGATAATACTTACATAACAAATAGCTATATAGTTAGAAAAAAGTCCCACAATAAAATGGGTGCCTTAAGGAGCAGAAACTTTTTATTAGCCAAGTATCCAAACAGAATCTGAATAAACATCCATCACATGGTAGAAGGAAAGTTTATTACCAAGTAAAGAGTAACCTAAATAACCCCTAAGGGAACTTTCAATGTTAAGCCACCAGTGCTGAAGACTACCCAATACGGCTGAGAGGTATATATATAAAACTACTGGAGGAGCATCAAAGCTCCACACAATACCATCTTATGTCAGGCATGAGACCAGTCAAATAGACCACAGTGTGAAAAATAATTCCAGAATCATGCCTAGTTTGTCACTGGAATATGGCTAACAGTTTTTTGGCACCCAAACTGCTAAGCTTTTCATGACCAGCCTTTCAAGCATCTTACAGCTTGGATTTGACAGAACCTCTACCATTTAATATCCATTATTTTGACCCACTAAAGAAGCATCCACAGCTTTTTCACTCCAATAACCAATGCTCATAATCCACGGATCTGCTTACAGATCACACATATTTCAACTATGTAGTATAATATAGCTACACAGTAATTCAGAAAAATTCCTAATATAAAATCCAACTCACAACTTAAAAAAAAGAGTATACAGTCAGGTTAGCGAAGCAGAAAAATTAGGATAAACAGAAGATAGGATTAACTGCTTTTGCTACTGCTGGATAGACGTCTTTATTGATAGAGTGCTTCTATGACCCAGAGAGTGTTCTCAACATTTTTCAAGTATTACCTCTTTTTAATTCTCACAGGAGCCCTATAAAGTAGGATATTATGATTACCCTCATATAATGGACAAAAAAATGAGACACAGAGAAATCAAAAGTAAAGCTTTATATCCAGAAGATCCTACCACATTTCCATATATAAAATTTTAGGGTGTTTTTATTATCCTTTAAGTTCTGGGGTACATGTACAGAATGTGCAGGTTTGTTACATAGGTATACCTGTGCCATGGTGGTTTGCTGCACCCATTAACCTGTCAAATACATTAGGTATTTCTCCTAATGCTATCTCTCCCCTAGTCCCTACCGACAACAGTCCCTGGTGTATGATGTTCCCTTCCCTGTGCCCATATGTTCTCATTGTTCAACTCCCACTTATGAGTGAGAACATGCAGTATTTGGTTTTCTGTTTTTGTGTTACTCTGCTGAGAATGATGGTTTCCAGCTTCATCCATGTCCCTGCAAAGAACATGAACTCATCCTTTTTATGGCTGCATAGTATTCCATGGTGTGTTTGTGCCACATTTTCTCTATTCAGTCTATCACTGACGGGCATCTGGGCTGGCTCCAAGTCTTTCCTATTGTGAACAGTGCCGCAATAAACATACATGTGCATGTGTCTTTATAGTCTAATGATTTATAATCCTTTGGGTATATACACAGTAATGTGACTGCTGGGTCAAATGGTATTTCTAGTTCTAAATCCTTGAGGAATTGCCATGCTGTCTTCCATAATGGTTGAACTAATTTACACTCCCACCAACAGTGTAAAAGTGTTCCTATTTCTCCACATCCTCTCCAGCATCTGTTGTTTCTTTTTAATGACCACCATTCTAACTGGCATGAGATGGTATCTCATTGTGGTTTTGATTTGCATTTCTCTAATGACCAGTGATAATGAGCTTTTTTTCATATGTTTGCTGGCTGCATAAATGACTCCTTTTGAAAAGTGTCTGTTCATGTCCTTCACCCACTTTTTGATGAGGTTGTTTTTTTCTTGTAAATTTGTTTAAGTTCTTTGTAGATTCTGGATACTAGTCCTTTGTCAGATAGATAGATTATAAAAATTTTCTCCCATTCTGTAGGTTGCCTGTTTACTCTGGTGATCGTTTCTTCTGCTGTGCAGAAGCTCTTTAGTTTAATTAGATCACACTTGTCAATTTTGGCTTTTGTTGCCATTGCTTTTGGTGTTTTAGTCATGAAGTCTTTGCCCATACCTGTGTCCTGAATGGTATTGCCTAGGTTTTCTTCTAGGGTTTTTATGGTTTTAGGTCTTATGTTTAAGTCTTTGATCCATCTTGAGTTTATTTTTATATAAGGTGTAAGGAAGGGGTCCAGTTTCAGTTTTCTGCATATGGCTAGTCAGTTTTCCCAACACCATTTATTAAGTAGGGAATCCTTTCCCCATTGCTTGTTTTTGTCAGGTTTGTCGAAGATCAGACGGTTGTAGATGTGTGGTGTTATTTCTGAGGCCTCTGTTCTCTTCCATTGACCTCTATATCTGTTTTGGTACCAGTACCATGCTGTTTTTGTAACTGTAGCCTTGTAGTATAATTTGAAGTCAGGTAGCATGATGCCTCCAGCTTTGTTCTTTTTGCTTAGGATTGTCTTGGCTATGTGGGCTCTTTTTTGGTTCCATATGAAATTTAAAGTCATTTTTTTCTAATTCTGTCAAGAAAGTCAATGGATAGCAGTGAATCTATAAATTACTTTGGGCAGTATGGCCATTTTCACGATATTGATTCTTCCTATCCATGAGCATGGAATGGTTTTCCATTTGTTTGTGTCCTCTCTTACTTCCTTGAGAAGTTGTTTGTAGTTCTCCTTGAAAAGGTTCTTCACATCCCTTGTAAGTTGTATTCCTAAGTATTTAATTCCCTTTGTAGCAATTGTGAATAGGAGTTCACTCATGATATGGCTCTCTGTTGGTGTGTTACTGGTGTCTAGGAATGCTGGTGATTTTTGCACAATGATTTTGATTCCTGAGATTCTGCTGAAGTTACTGATCAGCTTAAAAAGATTTTGGGCTGAGATGTTCTTACATAATTTACAATAGGAGGTTTTTCTTAACAAATGGAACTTGAGAAAATGGAACTTAAAAAATTAACTATGTGCAGTGACCAAACTTCATAACTAACTATGGAAGAATGTGAAAACCCTGGCACGGTGGCACACACCTGTAATACCAGCACTTTGGGAGGCTGAGGCAGGAGGATAACTTGAGCCTAGGAGTTCAAGATGAACCTTGGCAACACGGTGACAGCCCATCTTTACAAAAAATATAAACAATTAGTTGGGTATGGTGGTGCGTGCTTGTAGTCCCAGTTGCTGGGGAAGCTGAGGTGAAGGAATCACCTGAACCTGGGACGTCAAGGCTGCAGTGAGCCATGACTGGGCCACCATACTCCATCCTGAATGACAGAGTGAGAACCTGTCTCAAAAAATAAACAAACAAACAAAAAATACACAATTATTATATACTATAAAATCAAGATTATTATAGTTTAAAGGTACTGTGTCCTGTGACTAAGCTACCACTAGAATTTTAGAGTTGTAAACACCAAATAACACTTCCAATGTATTTTCTATGTCATCTCTTCCAGATAAGTATCTATAATGTAGTAGAGAACCTCAATAAATACTGTCTTAATAAATGCACTTGATTTCTACAGAGAAGACAGAAAGAATGATTTGTTGTCCCTTTTATGAACTTAAATAAAACGAGATATGTGGTTTTAAGTGGCTGGAAGAAGTACCTTACTTTAATAATGAAATTATCTAGGATTATGATCTCATTTTTTGATGAGACTAATAAAAATGACTCAGAAATAGTAAAACAAGATTGTAGAATAGTAAAATTAGACAAAATAGCATTACTTGAGGTACTCAATAGCCTGGCAAAATAGACATTAAGAGTAAGATGGACTGGATTTGAATTTCAGTTTGGTACTCGACTTTGGGTGGGTAATTAGGCTTTACTAGTCTTGATTACACATTTAAAGGTTTAATAAGGCCAGACGCAATGGCTCACGCTTGTAATCCCAACATTTTGGGAGGCTGAGGTGGGTGGATCACTTGAGGTCAGGAGTTCAAGACCAGCCTGGCCAACATGGTGAAACCTTATATCTACTAAACAAACAAAAATTAGCCGGGTGTGGTAGTGTGCACCTGTGATCCCAGCTGTTGGGGACACTGACACAGGAGAATAACTTGAACCCAAGAGGTGGAGGTTGTAGTGAGCCGAGAATGTGCCACTGCACTCCAGCCTGGACAACAAAGCGAGACTGTCTCAGAAAAAAAAAAAAAAAAAAAAGGTTAATAATGTCCAGCCCCCTAGGGCTGTTGGAAGAATCCACTGAAATGTGTATGAAAAACATATTGTATAAAGGCTATCACAAATTATGTGTTCTATTAGTTATTATTTACTTCTTATTATCACCTTCTTCACACATTAACTAGATGAATGTGGGAAAGCTTCCAAAGAAAGCTTTGTACCTACTGAATAAGCTAGTACCATCACACAGTTAGTCAAAATGATTAATAGTAGAAACAATTATTTACTGAGTGGTCATATTCATTAAGTGTTTTCGAAGGCATTATATATACATTCTCCAATTCATCATAATAAGCCCTAGGTGCTAGTTGTTATCACTGCTTCCATTTGAAATATGAGAAAACCGAATGAGAGAAAACTGGTCCAATGTCACATGAACACTAGGCAGAACATGCATCTGAAGCTAAATCTAGCTTCCCTCTCCATCATAATGTATTTTTTCCTTTCTGGGACTCTGGATAGAATGAAAGCAGAAACTCAAGGAAAAGAATCTCCAAAATAAATAAATAAATAAACAAAAAAGATGTTCCTCAGGCTATGAAGGAACCACTTGTGACAAACACATGCATCATCTCCATGGGGAAATCTAGAAAGCTCAGGAGACTCTCATCATTTTCCTCCTGAGTACTTTTTCTGTTGTTATCCTTGTTGGAGCTAGCTACTCTGTGTGCAATTACTTTTCTGTATCATTTCAACTACTTTGAGGATCTGGACCCAATACGGCATTCTCACGATAAACATCTCTTATTCTCATTGTAAAGCAGTTTGAGGTCCTGAAACATCAAAATGATCTCATTTGATCATAGTGTAGTTTTCTCTGGTGATATGTTTGAAAGAAGCTTCTCATACAATGGTCAGTGATTAGTAAAGGGCACCCAGTGTCTATAATATGACTGTTACATATGAAAACAGTTTGCCAGAAGCCTTTATCTAATTTGCAGACGGGGCACTGTTCCTAGATATGAGGAAAGCATTGAGAATGTAGTCCCAAATTCACAAGCATTCAGAAACCTTTCTAAGTAGTCAGGAAAGGAGATAAAAGACACAAATTGTTGTTCTAAGATGCCAGAGTACAATAAACAATAATCTATCCTAAAGGTGAAATACAATGTGTCCTCAGTGCACAGCATGGTGACCTAGCATGTAACAGCATCTTTAAAACATTGCTGTTCTATTAGTTAGTGTCCTAAGGTTGATAGCAGAAGAGGAAGAAGTGGGCATTTTAATTCTAATGTATGTTTCAAGAGTAAAGTAAATTTGTATTAAAACTGAAAACCAAAATAGACTATTCCCATTCAAATCCTAATGTAGTAAGATAGAAATACTTCAAAAAGTGTGGCACTTTAGGGGAGGGGGAAGTGTGGGGAGGGAAATATCTGGTTTTCAAAGAACTTTCAGAAGCTTAAAAAAAGTTTTATAAATGATTATAACCTTTCAATTAAAAGTCAGCAAGCCAAGGAATTAATCATTTACCTTCTTTCTCAATGAAATTGCTTTGTATACAGATGAAAGAAGTGAGCATCCAATTGTAATATCAACTGTTCTTCTTTCTAACACTTGTCTACACCCTCCAGCTTCTGCTGGATTAAAGCTAATAAAATGCAGCTTATAATTATTAGCCAATTCAAAAATAGATACCTCACTCAAATTATGTTGGAAAACCAGTCCCCAAACTCACAAGAGCCAAAGATACATATGCATCGCTTATGCCAAAAAAAAAAAAATTAAAAGCGCCTCAAAGAGTTTTTTTTTCCCCAATAGAACTGAAATAATCAGAACCAATAATTACTACAAATTGCATTAGATTATATACAAAAAAGGAAAACATGTATAATGTAAAGATTATTCTTTTGAACTTCTAAGGATATATGGCCCCTTTGTAAACCCTATATTCAAAGAGTGGTTAGGGAGCAGAATTTCAGCATCTGAAGTCCTGAAACTTCAAAGTAATCTTATTCATGTCTCTATTTCCCTCACATAACAATGCAAGAAAGGGAATTAGTCACCATTCAATATACCCAATGAAGACTGCTCCTTTTACAGTCAACTCTGGCAAAATAAAAACTGTAAAGAACTCTCCCCTCGTTACTTCACTGACCTTTTCCACAAATTACTATATAATCAGATAATATGAACTAAGTTAGAAATCAGCTCAGACTGTATTCTGAATAAAAACATCAACAATAAGAGCAACTACTCAGAGAAGAGGTAGAGCAATATGGCAAAACAGAACCCTCCAATGACCATTTCCTTGCATTCTTCCACTGGAGCACCAATTTGCAGAAAAATTTTCAGAATTATCCAAACAAGAAAATACCTTCACAAGAGCTAAAGAAACCAGGCGAGAGATCACAGTACCTGGTAAACAAGAAAGGACACACTGAAAGGCGCAGAAAGAAGAGTCTTTTATTGCCTACACCATTCCTACACCGACCCCAGGCAGCACAGGGCAGAGAGAGAAGCTGTGCTCTTGGGGAAGAGAGAGAAGAAAATATGCAGACAGCTTTGCCTTGGAAGCTACTACCAGCACTCCCCTCTCTTTCCCACTGCCCACAATAAATCACAGTACTGGGTCCAACTCCAAACAGTACAGCACAAAGAGAAACTCCTTCCACATGAGGGGAGAGGAAAGTGAGCAAAGGCCTTTGCCTGGGAACCCTGGGAATTCTCAAGTCCCTCAGGCTAGGGATCTTCATATACAAGACAGTCACAGCACACCTGGCCTTAGGACACTCTCTAGGGCTGCAGTGTCCACAGGCTTAAGAAACTTAACAGTCAGTCCCTTTTAAATTCCTGAAGGCCCTCTGAAGAAGGACATGTAAAAACAAGGCCAGGCTATGAAGACAGGAAAAAAAAATACCTAATTTGTTAAGGCTCAAACACTGACATACCTCTGTAAGCATCAAGAACATTCAGCTAAATTACTTCATATTTATCAGACTAAATAAAGCATCAGTGATCTATCCTGAAGAGATGGAGATGTGCAACCTTTCAGATAATTCAAAATAGCTCTTTTGAGGAAGCTCAAAAAATTTCAAGAAAACTATTCAGAAACTCATCAAAAAATTTAACAAAAATACTGAAATTTTTTCTTCCTTTTTGTTTTTTTAGACAGAGTTTTTTAGATAGAGTGTCACTCTGTCACCCAGGCTGGAGGGCAGTGGCATGATCTCAGCTCACTGCAACCTCTGCCTCCCAGGTTCAAGTGAGTCTCTTGCCTTAGCCTCCCAAGTAGTTGGGATTACAGTTGTGTACCACCACACTCTACACTAATTTTTTGTATTTTTATTTTTTGAAAATCAAACGGAAATGCTGGAGTTGAAAATACAATGGACAAATTGAAAAATTTATAGGCTCTCAACAGCACAACAGATCAAGCAGAAGAAAGAATCAGTAAGGAAAAGACAGAATATTTGAAAATACAGTCAGCCTGGGGTGTGGTGGCTCACATCTGTAATCCCAGCACTTTGGGAGGCTGAGGTGGGTGGACAGCTTGAGCTCAGGGGTCCGACCAGAATAGGCAACATGGCAAAAACCCATTTCTACCAGCTAACTGAGAGACTGAGGTAGGAGAATCACCTGACCCCAGGAAGTTGAGACTGCACTTCGCCTGGGCAACAGAGCAAGACCTGTTGAAGGCAAGTGGCAAGAGGGGAGAGAAGGGGAGAGGAGAGAAGGGGAGGGGAGAGAAGGGGAGGGGAGAGAAGGGGAGGGGAGAGAAGGGGAGGGGAGGCGTGGGAAGATGAGGGGGGGAGGGGACGGGAAAGGAGGGGAGGGGAGGAGAGGGGAGGGGAGGGGCCATTAGGCAAGCACGGGGAGGGGAGAAAAGCCATTAGGCAAGCTATGTGCTGGGCTGCTAACGTAGCCCTTGCAGGGAGGGGTCAGGAGCGTGGCAATTAACCTCAGTCTCACAGGCCCAGCCCTGCTGCAAGGAGCCAGGGCACCCAGGAGGCCGGTCTTGTTTCTCAGACATCAGCACACACACACACACACACACACACACACACACA